>VURO01026438.1:0-10910 GCA_015108175.1 Pelvicachromis taeniatus
GCCTCGTTCCTCAAGGTCACCTGCGTTGGATTGAGTTCTGTTGACTTTTCGCTTGAGGGTGAAAGGAGACTGTGCTTCAACTCAACAAGGATACAATTCACACACATGCAAACATCTCATATACACTGATACAGACATGCACGCACCCCCTCGCCCCTCCCAACGCCTCTGAACGCTTATTCCCACCCAAGTTGGAGGCGGACCTGTCCAGCGCCAACAGACTGGCTGCAGGAACGGACTGCTGTCTACATGGGCTAACTCCTTACCCCCCACCCTGTTGCAAGTCTTGTGATTTCGTGTTGAAATATGTGTACATTTATGTGTGTCTCTGTGCTGAGGTGTTTTTTTCTGTTCTCAGAATGATCTTCTGTAGGAGCTCAGTCTGGGAGGAGCTTTTGTTACTCATCTATCCTGATGTATTGTATATTTTCAGTGTTTTTCATACCTCTCTGACCTGTCTCCCCAATGTTTGTTGTATGTATGATCAGATGGGGTGCTCATGATGGCGCCGGATCGTCTGGCAGCCTTGAAAATTTCCCCTTGTGGGACGATTAAAGGATTATTCATTCATTCATTCATTCATTCATTCATTCATTCATTAGCTACTGCCAGGTTGAAGGCCTGTGGTACACAGCCGATTATTAGAGATAGGTTTCATCATATTTAAGATTGAAGCATTAATTAATGTGATTGTGTAGAATTTGGGTCCATATTAACAGGAATTAACATGATATAGAAAGCTGCAAAGCATACTTACAGAGCAACAACAGATATAACTTACTATAATATAAATGAAATTCTCTGCTGTCAAAGCAACAGTGAGTACTATTAGTGAATGCTTACTACAGTGGCTCACTAAAATTGATGTAGTCATTAATATGGAGTGTTGTGTTTACATCTCCCAACATGCCATGATGTAGTGTGACGTGTGCGAGCCAGAGCAATGGCTTATGTACAGTCAAAACGTAAGAATGGGCAAACATGAATGAGCCCAGGCACTCTTTAAATGTAGTCAGTGCAGAGCCCTTATGCATATGGATTCAGGACACTGTATTTTCATGGCTAATGGCTCCAGCAGCTGTTAATGTAGCATAATGGAACCATACTCCTCATGTCACACTGAGTTATGCTGTCTTAAAACAAATACTTCTACACTGGACCGACTGAAGAAGTCACTTGGATGAGTGATGAAACGTTTCTCCCACTGACAACGCTACGTCCAGATGAACAGAATCAACGTTTTGGGTAAACACTGGATTATACAGACATATTGTTTATACATTGGGTTAAGTCTGAAGCTGTACTGATTGCAAATTAATGCATTACATAGAAGTCATGCATTACCAGTCAAGAGTTTACGCACACTTTTTCATTGAATGGTTTTTCTTTATTTTTATGACTATTTACATTATAGAGTCTCACTGAAGGCATCAAAACTATAAATGAACAAACATTTAATTATGTAGTAAACATAAAAAACATAAAAAAGAGTGAAATAACTGAAAACATGGTCTATTTTTTAAGATTCTTCAAAATATCCACTCTTTGCATTGACTACTGCTTTGCACACTTGGCATTCTTTTGATGAGCTTCATGAGGTAGTTACCTGAACCCTTAAACAGCCTGGAGGTGTGTTTGGGATCATTGTCCTGTTGAAAAATACATGATGGTCCAACTAAACGCAAACCGGATGGGATGGCATGTCTCTGCAGGATCCTGTGGTAGCCATGCTGGTTCAGTGTGCCTTCAGTTTTGAATAAACCACAACAGTGTCACCAGCAAAGCACCTCCACACCATTGTACCTCCTCCTCATTGCTTCATGATGGGAACGATGCATGTAGAAACCATCCGTTCACCTTTTCTGTGTCGCACAAAGACACAGGAGGTGGGACCAGAGATCTCAAATTTGGACCAAAATGGTAAACGGCCTGCATTTGTATAGCACACTAAGGACCCCAAGTTACATTCAGTCATTCACACACTGGTGATGACAAGCTACACAGCTGCCCTGGACCAGGCCCTCTGCCCATCACCAGTAGGCAAACATGGGGTTAGTATCTTGCTACGATACACGTGCCAGTCTTCACACTTGGCATGTAGAGGAGCCTGGGATCGAACCACCGACCTTCCGGTGAGGAGGTGACCCGCTCTACCACCTGAGCTACAGCCAGGGTCCTTTTCAGTTACATAACCTCCAGAAATGTTATGTTCTGATAAGACATACGTTTTTCATAAGAAGGTTTTCCAGCATGGAAATCACAGCATCCTAGAACAGACAGAAAAAGTTGTTGATTGAGGGACAGCGAGTGAGAGAGCCAAGTTATTAGAGTCAACTAGGTGAATGATTAGTGACATTTCTCTGAATGTTCAGCTCCACACAGTCGGCCAATTAGAAAAAGCAAAGACAAAGAGGGCAGCAGAGCCCACAGGGCCTGAATTAGGCCTCGTGACCACAACATCCCCAATGCACACACAAATGACTTTAGTTATTGTAAACAGACTTTGCGGCCTCCCTTCATTAATATATATTACAAAAAAACTATTTAACTCTATATTTTAACTGAATTTTAATGCTGTTTATTATTATTATTATTTGGTTTGTCAGTTCTTTACTTTAAAATAATAAAAAACAATGGTTATGCAGGATTTTTGTGCTTTGGGATGAAAAAATGATGAGATGTAAAAAGCTGTCTGGAATGAACACAAAGGAGCAGCAATTTCACAACAGATAAAAAGGAAGACTTGAGGGTAAATAAGTGCTAAATATATAAAATATCAGTGCGTGCAGTTTAAAGAGAGTGTATGCGGCTTGAAAGGAGAAGAAAAGAAAAATAAAACGATGCAGTGGCTCCTTTTGGATGATTTAGACACAAGGCAGGGACAGCAAAGAGAGTGAGAGTACATCTCTCTCCTCAGTACCCCCCTGGACCTCCCTGTCAGTAGTGACCTTTACTAAATCAAAGGAGATGCTAATATCCAGCTTCATTTGGGCCTATTACAACTGCACACACAGAAACTTATAGAAGTGAAGGAGCTCTGTGCAGACGCCCTGTGAGAATAGCTGTCAGTCTTCACGGCCCGCTTTGATTAGCAATTTGAAGGGCCTCGGCCCCCAGCCCTCGACTCTCCTCAACAGACACAAATCAGCCCTGACGCTGCCGCGTCCATTACTGGCATCATTTCTGGAGAGAATTGTAATGAATCTCATTTCCCCACAGCATTCATGTCTCTCTCCGCTGCTTCGTTCTCCTCTCATATAGCTTTCACACCAGTGTTGGGTTTTTTTTTTCTACGTTTTTACTTTACACATTCATAAACATCTGTGTACATTCTACTTAATGTTTGTAAATCCAGAAAAAGTACATTTAATTTTGTGGGTGTTAGTCTTTTTTGATTACTTATTTTTTCAACACAAACGTGAAAAATGGAAGTGATTTTAGAATTAGGATTTGACCCTTACAACCTTCAGCTAGGACAGACGATCTGTCTGGTCCTTTGTTGCTTTTTTGTGACATTTTCAGTCAGTTTTGAGTTTTGTCTTTTTATTCAATTAAGACATAAAACATACCATATTTTTCGCCGTATAAGACGCTCCGGAATATAAGACCCACCCAATTTTAAAGGAGGAAAAACAAGAAAAAAAAGATTTGGAACCAAATACTGTGTGAGAACACTTTCTCACACATGTTGGGGCTTCTGTACTTATAAAAGAATCGCCTCTGACTTGTCGTATAGTTTCTTTATTTCAGTGCCTCAGACTCAGTATATACATGTAGCTCTCAACTGCTAATTGGCACTCACACATACAGCCTTCCGTGTACTTCCGGTGATTTCAAAATAAGGGTCCGAACATTACAACACACACACCATACACGCTGCCTGTGATCTATCCAGAAGCAACAGTATGCTGTACGGAGGGCGGTGTGTCTTCTCCCCGTGATTCGGGGGCGGAGCATTGGCAGATCAATTCTTCTGCCCATCAATCATGGGCATCCAATCAAGTAGGAGCGGGGCGGAGCAGAGCACGGACAGCACACATGCCTGTCAGAGGCCACCAACAGGCCACAACAAACCAGTGTAGCATAACCTCCAGCCAGTTTATGTTCAGACTGGTTGTTCAAATGTTGGGTGAGTAGGATTCTTGACAATGAAAATCACTATACAAAATATCAAGAGCAAGGATTTCAATATGTAGATGAAGAACCTTATAAACTGTATTTTTCCACTGTGCAAAGTGAGGTCGTAGTGACGTCTTTTATTAGTCATTTTTTGACCTCCAATTTTGGTTTACTAAAAGGGTTGTTTTGTAACAGCACTGTTGCCTCAGAGCAAAGCAAATCACTGAGTTCGAATCCACCACCTGGCCTTTTTGTGTGGAGTTTGCATGTTTTCGCCGTGTTTGCGTGGGTTCTTCCTGGTACTCAAGCTTCCTCCCACAGTCCAAAGTTATGCCGTTAGTGGTGATAGGTTAATGGCTTATTCCAAGTTGCCCATAGATGTGAGTTGAGTGCAAATGGTTGTCTGTCTGTCTCTCTGTGTTAGCCCTGGTACAGACTCGCCACCTGTCCATGGTGTACCCTGCCTCCGGACCTATGGTAGCTGTAATAGGGTCCAGCCTCCTGTGACCCTGACTATAAGCAGAAGACGATAGATGAAGGGTTTGTTTTGAAATGCCCAACGATGGCTTTTTTTCAACATCCGCTGAATGTCTAGTATTGATGTTGGTACGACCTCCATTCACGAGCTATTTATTTTCCAAATAGCTAGGCAGCTGTCTGTAGCTCAGGCGGTAGAGCAGGCACTTACTAATTGGAAGGTTGGTGGTTCAAGCCCTGGTTGCCTCATGTCTGCATGCCAAGCATCCTGGGGTAAGACACTAACCCAAGTTGCTCTCTGATGCATCAAAATATGAATTTGTGAGACTGTTAGAAAGTGCTTAAAGCATAGAAGTGTTGTTCTGAGTGCTCTGGGAGAGTAGAAAAGTGCTAAATAAGAATCAGTCCCTTTACCAAATGTGGATGTTTTTTCAGTCAAACTTTAACTCATTTTAGATGTTGTTTTTTATAATGCTTCTACATGTATAGGCTCTGTAATCCCATGTTTACAGGGAGTGGAGGGCATGTTTTCTGTACAGAAACAGTTGTGTGAAGGAATGCCAAGTGATCGGCGAACATCTTCAAGATGGTGCGGGCTCTTGATGCTTAACAAAAGTGAGCAGCTACACAGTGCATTTCACTTCTCACAGAAATGCAAAATGATTGACAAAGACTGTCGAGCAGATAGTTCAGTTCATACATACACACTGGCACAAACCTCTCGTACTTTCCGCCACAACTCCTGTCAGAGCAGTGTACTGATCACAACACCACTCAATTCCTCTTACAAAACCTTTCACAGTAAAACAGGATACTTGTAAAAGTGAACCATATATAATGCAAATGCAATGTTTCATAACGTTGAGCTTCTGGCACAACATGGGCACCCAAAGAAGACACCACAACAAGTTTTCTCATGTCAGCACTTAGAAACCTTTGTGACCCCGGTCTCTTTAACATATTTGCCACTTTAAAGTGCCATAAGGCTGCCAAGAGGCTTGCCATGACTGCCCTTCACCCTCACCTTGTCATTACCAAATTCTAAATTTATTTACTACACTGTGTTATCTTTTTTTCCCCAAATTAATCCAAAATACATAGGCTGTGTGAAACACTAAGGACTTTGTACAACCACATTAGCACAGCAGAGTATAATCAAGGCCTAACCCTTCATAGATTGATGGGCCAAATAATGTTTATTATGTCTAAAATCTTAGAAGTAAGAACAGAGCATACTTCCTTTCAAACATTTTCTGGATCAAACAAAGTTTAATTTTAAAATTCTATAACCAACTCAACACATGAGACATGAAATCCATTGATTGTGTCAAGTCATTGATTTCTACTCAACTAAGGACTTTTCTGGGCTGTAGCTGGAAAAGGTCAAGGTGTCAGCACTTCCCAATACATCAGGCAAGCTTAGAGCTGCTTTTTTGCCTGAGGCATTATATGTCAGTCTGTGGAAAAGACACAGGTTTGTGTCATCTGAGCTGATTTGAACCAGAAGCCCAGTTGCAGTAGAGAGTTTTAATCTCAAGAGTTTAATAAATAAATATTTTAAAAATCAACATGAAACTGCTTCCTAGCATGTGTAAATTCTTTAGTGTGGGGAATATCAGGGGTTAATCTCCATCACTCATCTAAATCACTTAACCCAGTGACGATCTTAAACTGACTATCTAATCTGGTTCTCACATAAGTGGAATAGAAACGCACGACCGACTGAGACTCGGGATAGGGATGTGAGAAAATCTGTAATCTGTGTATGAGAGAAAATACAGCAGAAGAATGAGGGATAGCTTAGTGGATGAGTGCAAAGCCTATATATGTGTGACAGAGTACATTGTGATGAGGTGTGAAAAAGAAGCAGCAACCTTAAAATCTCCACATCCTTCAGCAGAGATTTGCTGCTTCTGCCTTAAACTGTTTCATGTGACAGTCATCGACTTTATTTTGTCTGAATGATCTGAGAATATTTAATGTGCCATGAGAGTGATCAGTAGTTTTAAATGACTGCAGATACACTGTTAAAAATTGTCCATGTAGCATTTCACTAATTATGTGTTCCCACTCAGCAATGGTTGGAAAAAAAAAACACACTTTTTTAGCTTACTGGAAGCATCCAGTCAGATTCATTCATATCCATCAGCAGTTATTTTTGTATGCTACCTCTTAAACACAAAAATAACTTAAAACATCCCGAAATCCCTTTTTCTTATAGCAAGTATTATTGCATATGTATGCTCCAGGAGAACATGACATCATTATGACTGATGTTACTGGCACGTTGAAGGATTTTTAGACTTTTAGAAACATGCAGTGAAACAAAATATCGAAATATGTGGCATAACGTGGCTTCCTCTTGAAAAAGGATTACTAATACATTGATGCCAAACATTATTTTTAGACTGTTTTCTACCAGCAGATCTAAACTAATTCAGAGTAAGTGCATCATGACTTCTTGTGATTATCAATGAAAGAGTATGAAATGAATGCGAGCTAACCAACTTGCAGCTATAACGAAATCTAGAGTGGGAAATGGCAGGAAAAAAAAGCTAATCGTAAACAATTATTACGATTTATATATTATTAAAATGTAATAAATATGGTACACAGACAGTGAGGTAACTTTGTAGTGAGTAAATGATAGTAGGTATGCTCTCTTTTTCCCAAAGGTGTTCCTACAGCAGATGGATATGGGATTTTGCACCCAATGCCCTTCATGTGGCAACACTCCTATTTATCCCAGGTTGGGTGCAGCACCAGGAGACCACTGGCTTGTGATCCTTAAGGTTGAGCTTACCACAGACCGTTTGTTTGTTAGACAAATGTGATTATCACCAGACTGTGGACACAATATTGTAGTAAATAAATACTTTACACTGTTTTTTTCTCTTGTGTGTTAACTGTATTTTCAGGATTGGTAGAAAAAAAATTAAAAATTCTTTTTTAAATTTGCTATTTTGTGACCAGTGTCTTACTGGTCACAAAAGAGTTCATGGTTTGAAACTAATACCATATATTTTCTCTGCCATTGAGGTATAATCAATCACCTCTATGTTCTCCTTCACGGCTGTGCCAAACTGAAAACTTTGCAAGAACATCATCAGACATATTAACATTTATATTTTTTTTAAAAAGATGTATTATAAATTTTTTTTAAAAAAAAGCATTATAAATCCAGATTTTAGTATATAATCTGTTTACCATATATCTTCCAATAGTAGTCCCGGCTTTTATTCACAAAATTAGTCAAACGGCTCGGCGTTTAGAAGAGACCGACGGTTGTTGGAGACCAAATGCAACTTTTCTATCACCAAATTTGTAACAGTGACAGAATTTTGTTCTATTAACCACTAAATACATGATGAAGAATTCAAAAAGACTGCCGAGAATAGTGAACGAAGTTGTTACCAAGGAAGAAGAAAAGTATGTTTGTACTATATTAGATGGTGTAATCCTTACTTTTTGGGTTTTAATGCTATTTTTTCCTGCGACAGACGAAACTATTTTGAAGTATCATTAATAATTGTCTGCATAATACTATTTATTGCAGAATCACTGTATTTTGATGTTGAGGTTGAAGTAATAGGCAGCAATTCTTCTAGCTTACAAGTGTTCTAGTCACAGTCCTCTAAAGACCAAGAAGGACGTCCACTAGTGTGAGAAAAGCCACATGTGGATAACGGCAACTACTGCAGCTGCTGCAATGGCTTTGTTCCAACTCATCAATATGAAAGGTAGTGAGAGCATTGAAATGTCAATGATTTTTAAGACACAATATGATGCGTAGTGTAAAAGTGTAAAGTTAGCGATGTTTAGAAATTGTAGCATGCATTTTTATGAATAACATTATTTGATAAATGGGGCGATTGTTCCTTTACCCTGTCTCTCTCTCTCTCTCTGTATTAAGTACCTTTGTATTCACGCTTCACACCACCTGCTGCATTTAGACTCTCTCTGCTGAAAAAGAGAG
This sequence comes from Pelvicachromis taeniatus, assembly GCA_015108175.1. Lineage (NCBI taxonomy): Eukaryota > Metazoa > Chordata > Actinopteri > Cichliformes > Cichlidae > Pelvicachromis > Pelvicachromis taeniatus. Next base: position 8,573 of record VURO01026438.1, read on the forward strand.
ACTAATATTTGATGGTTCACAATGTGCAATGCAGCTTAAATGCTAATACAGGCTTGTCAGAAAATGTTCCTTTTCTCACCAATGACATAAAAGAAGGTGAATTTAGTGACAGATCAATATTCTAAACATGTTCACCTTTCCTTTCACCTGTGTGTGTTCAATCAATGCACCAGGTTTCCTATAGGCACTGTGGTGTACTGTCATATCATGTACATCTGCAATGCTAAACTGCAGCAGGTGAGTGGCAGCCGCAGTAGTTGATTCTAATAAGCAGTTGCTATTTCAGTAAGTCCTCCAGCAGGCTGCTTTCTCTGGAGTTAATCACACTGAACAACAGCACTGTAGCTCCTCGCTCCTCTCTGGGGTCACCACTGGCTCTTCCCTTTTTTTCTGGCTCTGCTCTCTTTTTCTCCTCACTGCAGCTCCTTGTTTTTATTTTCATCTATATCTGCACAGCCTTCTCATTTACATCTCACACTACGCTCTGTTTTTCCCCCACTTTTCTCAGTTAATCACCCAGAGCCTCTCTGGGATGTTCAGGTTGAATGTCATTACACTGCATGCATTTCCATTAAATCACTCACAGGCCACCAATCCGGTATAACCACAGAACTGCTTCTTTTGAAAAGCTGTATTTAGATTTAGGTTTTACACACATTAGTAGCTGGTAATTAGTTAAACCGCTTCGGTTTCACAGTATTTGTTTAATCAATCGTCACTACTTTTCATCTAAAAAATACTTTTTTTTTCCAGGTCTTTTTCATAAACAAGTCTGTCCAAAGCAACAGATAGCAGGATTCAGATGTTTGTCATTTTAATACATTTTTACCCTTTAAGATTTAAAGGGTAAAAAGGTAAGATTAAAAAGGTAAAAATAGAAATTTGCAAATTTCTATTTGCAAATTCTTTCTGTTGTGTAAAGTATTGTACTGCTACAATGAAAGTTGGCATGTGAGTGCTCCGGTAATGCCTGTAACAGCGGCTTAATGCACAGAAGCAAAAACTCAAAAAGTTGAGTTTGAGCTTGGGTGATGATCCAGCTGTTGGTCTTTGTTGATCTGATGGATGTTATTTAGTGAATTAGTGACTGAAAGGGAGGAACATAAGGTTTAGCCCTGGAAGCTTCCTTAGTCAGTACATGGCAGGTGCTGCCTGGGCAACCCAACGTCTCCATTTTGTGCTGTTTTCAAATGTATTCAGTGTGACACCTGTTGTCATTAATGTCTGCCTTTAAGCTTTCCATATACACTACAAGTGGTGAACTGCCAGAGGTTTAAAAAAAAAAAGGCAAGGTTACCAAAAACTGAAAAATAATGTACATTTCAGAATTATACTAGAAGGCCTTTTTCAGGAAACACAAAATAGATTAACATTTTAAAGATGTTCTGCAGCAATTGAGGTTGATCAAGCCTTGAAAGCTGGTGCTGCTAATTCCTACAGGTGTTCCAACTTTTCTGGATTACTTACAACCCCCTCTGTCTGCATAAAAGCAGTGTTGGTAACACACCGTGGTAACATAGCCTTGTGAGCATCAGTTGAACAGTATTGTGCTGCAGAAAGTAGTGTGTTGCTGCAAAAACTGTGTGAAAAACGCAATTAACAGCGGAAGAGAGGCTCCTCACTGGACAATATCTTAATCGTAGTAAACAAGACTCGGTTTCAACTGTGAAGAGAAGACTTCGAGCTGCAAGACGAGTTGCAGCAAGAAAGTCATTCCTAAGACGTATTTGTACTATGCTTTCATTTCAGAGTGCAATGCGACATTAAACACATAATTTTCAATAAATAACTGGAAAAATTGGAGTGTTTTCAAACTTCTGACCAGTGGTGTATGCCTATGGAAGAAGAATGAATCAGTGATTTTGTGCACACTGTATTATCTACTGTACCCCAACATCCCTCTGATATCGCTGTATTAATGAATGGCAGTGACTCCAACCACAGTTTGATTACCTCTCTGCATTCTCGCTCTCACCAAGCATCTGAACGAGCGCTTCCCTCCAATTAAACTGAGAGCTTAGGGCTGTTTGGGCTCAACCAGTCAATTAATTGATGCTTCCATTGTGATGAGCTTGCTTTCATATTGCCCTTTCATCATGTCCATTGAGCATTATTCACTGATCCTGCATCAGATCACTGAAACAAACACGGTGAAGGAAAGAAACAAACCTGTTTGTGACTGAAAAACAGAAACATAATATTAGACAAATCTGACACCTGTGATATACACATCTGTTGTTCTGATAATGTGGAGTAATGGTGCTTCTCAGTACTGTAATATCAAGCTTTTCTTTAAAAAAAAAAAAAAAAAGGGGGGGGGGGGGGTGTGATTTTTTGT
>VURO01026438.1:10930-47510 GCA_015108175.1 Pelvicachromis taeniatus
AAAAATTTTTTTTTAAAAAAAAAAAAAAAAGGGGGGGGGGGGGGGTTAAGTCAGTTGTGGTCTATACTAACAACAGTCCAATGATGGAGAATGGGATGAAGTGGAGAGCCGTGCCTTGATATTCATGCTTCGTTGTTTAAGGTAAAAACCAACATCTGTGGAGTTCGACAGAAACATCTAAACCAGGCCATCGTGAGTGCATTGCATAACTCTGCCTCACACAGTTTAGCTGTCCCAAGGTTATGTTAAAAGACACCGACCTCGATTATATGATGTCCAGTCGACCGTGAGCCCAGCTGTCCCTCCCAAAGCGCAGTCAGATCCTGCTAAATCCATCGTGTCAGATTACATTTTCTCTGGGAATTAGAGAAGTTTTTGTCTCCCTCATCACCGGCACTTTGTCCTGATGTTATATCTTCCAGTGTGTTCTTTCAGATACTACACAATAACCCCCCCTTTTTTTTTTCTTTTAGTGAGCGGTAGATTTGGACTCAGCACTACATGTATGACAGACGAAGGATGTGGTTTGGAATCGTCTTGCTGAAATAAGCAAAACCTTCAATGAAAAAGGTTGTCATCCAATCAATTGAATTCAATTTGATTTATATAGCGCCAAATCACAACAGCAGTCACCTCGAGGCGCTTTAGATTGCGAGGTAGAGCTCCTATGTAATAGAGAGAAAACCCCAACAATCACACGACCCCCTCTGAGTGAGCGCTTGGCAGTGGGAAGGAAGAACTCCCTTTTCACAGGAAGAAACTTCCAGCAGAACCAGGCTGAGGGAGGGGTCTTCAAACTGCACTGGAAATCGGTCAAAGAGCTGAAACAGGCTCACTTCCCTTCCTTCAGTGCCAATAATTTCTTTTAATTATTGTTTGGCATTATGTTTGTCTCATCTTAATTATTTATTAGGGGTTAAATTAAACCAGTCACGGTGGCCTTGATTCAACTTTTTGTAATTGTGCATATTTTATTAATATATTTATATTTTGGCTTTTTAAAAAATATATTTTGATGTAGCTGCTAGTGTAGCGTGAGTTGTAGCTAGCAGTAACGCCAAGAAGTAAAAAGAAGACTCATTTAGTTTGAAGCGTTTGCACCATTTGCGAACCATTCTCTGTGTCCGCGTCACTCTCTCGTCGTGTGTGCCTCCACTCTCTGTTTTCCTTCAGAGAAGCAGGTGTGGAACAAAACAGTGCGTCTATTCTCTCAGCACCTCCATGCCTTTCTGCCTCCCATTTTCCTCACTGATCCCCTCTCCGTCTCCCCCTGCCCACCCAAATGTCAGCCCCTCACATCTTCTGCTATCAAAGGCACTGCATTCGCAGCAGGATCCACCCAAACCTGACTGCTCCTCTCACATCACCCAGCTTCACATGAAAACAAATGAAGAGAGGGGCACGATGAAAAAAAAAGAAAAAGAAATTTGAGTTTGAAACACACGATCGGTTCAACATCACGCGTGTTGTGATTTGGTTTTCTGTAATTTTGTGGCTCAGCATGATGTAATAAAGCAGCACTGGGTCGCTTCAGAGGCAATCTTCCTGTGAAGTCAGGTGATCATCATCATGATCTGCCCGGAAAATAAAGTCCTTGTTCTGAGTGACACCACCACACAGAAACATAGACATCCATCATGTCTATGCAAATTTGGATTTCTATGGGGGAAAAAAGTTGTTTTCCACTTCATGTACATCATGTAAAATTCCCTGTTCCAACACGGTGCTCTAATGGATGGACATGTGGTGACTGCAGAGGTTGTTTGAGTGCTGTGAACTCATGTTCATGAAGCCAGTTTGGGATGATTTCATGTTTGTGACGCGGTGAGTTATCCTGCTGTGAGCAGCCATCAGAAGATGTTTACATTGTGATTATACAGGGATGGACACGTTCAGCAATGACTTTTAGGCGGGCTGTGGCATTTAAACTAGGCTCAGTTTGTACTAATATGCCTAATGGAGCCAAGCTTTCATGTTGTTTATGCCAAATTCTGACACCAACATCTGAATGTCAGAGTAAAGATGGAGACTCTTCAGACCGGGTAACATTTTTCTCTCTCCAGTTTTGGTAAGTCTGTTTCAAACTGTAGTCCCAGTTTTCTTTTCTTAGCTGCCACTAGGTGGCACCTCGTGTGGTCATCTGCTGCTCATCTCCTTTAAGGTCCGACGTGCTGCGCTTTCAGAGATGCTCTTCTGCATATCCTGGTTGTAACAAGTGCTCTTAACAGCTTGAAGAAATCTGGCCTTTCTCTTCTGATTTCTGGCATTTTGGCCCAGTGAAATGCTGCTCACTGGATGTCTGTGAAGGTTCTCAGTCATCCACATCATCGTAGTCTAAGGAGCTTGGAAAGAAAAGCGTCTGGACTTCTTTAAGTTGCTTGAAGCTTCTTCAGTTCTAAGGTCAAATGGTGGAGAGTCCCAGATTTAGGCCCTATGGGAATGTCCCCTCCCAAGAGGGTCAAGGACCCCCTAATGTTGCTCTACCTAATCACACGAGCCAAGGTGTGAAAACAGGTGTAGGTCACAATCAGCTAAGGTTTCGGGTGAACTCATTGTGAAACCTAGCCCCACCCAACAGGTGATTTCCTGAGGATGTGCGTGAGCGTTAAGGTGTCTGGGAAGGGATCTCAAAGCTGGATTATAGATGGCAGACAGTTGGTGTCGTAAACCACCGCCTCTGTTCAAAGATAGTCGTTCACAGTGGACATAGATGGCTTCTTTCACTCCTCTTTCACACCATCTGTCTTCTCTGTTCAAAATGTGAACATTGGTGTCCTGTGAATTTTCTGTAAACCATAGAGATGTTTGTGTGGGACAGTAGACCAGCACATCTGACACCATCAACCATGCTACATAACTTAAACTGCAGCAGGTCATCATCATCTCGAGCATATCTACATGTATACATTGAGTTTCTGCCACGTGACTGGTTAACTAGATATTTATAATAAGGAGCAGTTGAACAGGCGTACCTAATGAAGTCTGGGCTGAAACGATTTAAAAAGTGAAAGTTTAGTTTTTGGCATGTCAGAACCAGCTATGATAATTTGGTGGTAAAAGGCTTTCTGAGAATGTGTGACTAAAAATCCTGCGTGACGGCTGGCTGCGGGGTGGCAGGCTCCTGTCAGAGGGATGTGGGATACAGATGAGATCTTTAGTCCTTGTGGTGCTGCAGCCCTTTAGAGCTCACTGTAGCTAATTAGAGGCATGGCCTCGGGACTTTTATCTGCTCTGTCTGTATATGTGTGAGAGCCAGAGAGAGAGAGGTGGTACTGATGCTGCTCTGGGGAGCTGTGACGACCTGTGTGTGTGTGAGAAAGGAATTTGTCAGAGCACACTGAGCTGGCTCATGTTTGGAGCTTGTGCATTGTTTATCTACATGTGTTGCATTTCGTGTGTGTGTGAGAGAGAGAGAGATACCAAGAGCTCATCAGCATCGTTGACAAGGGACAAGGATCCCCTCGTAGTGAGTGAGTCAAACTGGGCATTAGTTTGACTCACTCACTCAAGTCAAAGAGAAAAGAAAGAAGAAATGATGAAGGTTCAACTTCTGGATGCTCCAGACTCCCAAATATTCTGGGCAGGGATACTAACCCCGAGTTGCTCTCTGATGCATCCATCAGAGCATGAATGTGTGTGAATTTTTGACTGAAAGCAAATACACATGGAAAAAAGTGCTTGTACGATTGGGGGAATGAGGCAGGTTACACAAAGCGCCTTAGCAGTAGAATATATTTTCTGTCATAACACAATATTTTATATGTTTTTAAATACAGTACAGGTGTAAAACACCTGAATGGTTAAGCTGTCGATACATAAATATAGTCTGAGCCAGGGTACTGTGTATAAAAGTAACAAAACATATTTACTCTAGTGGCATTTTGTTATTGGCAATAATTTTACACCATAACTTGGCACTTTTGGTCTGCAGAGCCATACATGCCACAGTTGAAGCCTTTATTAAACAGCTTTAAACGAGTGAGAAAACTAGAACTCAATAAAATCCAGATGAACTTGTCTTTCCACAACAAAGAATTGGTAAATGTGCTCAGGTCCTGTTTAGCACTACAATTTTTTTTTTTTTTTTAAATACAATGGTAAGTGAATTTCTTGAAAACACCCTCCTGTTCCCGATGGCGTCTGCTTTCTTTATTCTTTGAACAACATCGCCCTCTTGTGGCGATTAATTTTATTACCAGGATTGCTGAAAGCACAAAGCAAAGCTGAGATAAATGTTTGTGTATCTTCTGACGTGAAAAAGCAAAAAGAAAAAACAAACACATCTTTTGAGGGTTTTTTTAATGGTATGTTTATTTATTTTTTTAATCTTTTTTTCTTTAAAAAATGACAAGGTCCAAGTTATCTTGGAAGCCCCGCCCACAGCCCCTGTTCCCCAGCCGGCTAGCTTGACTCTAAAGCAACCAGCAAAGAAAAATAGTCATATGGACAAATTGTAATATACACCCGATATACAGCAATACATAGTGGTCTACCATAATGTTACCAATAATACGCAACCTCCAATGAGGCTTCAATTCAAACTGTTGCCACTGATAAGGTTCATTTCAACAGCAACTCTCAACCAATGAAGGTTGTATCTTTGACTAGTGTGGGTGGGGTTTAGGTTGGCATGGTGAGGCCACGAGCAGCTGCCTTTTTTCTTTGTCTTTATTTATAAAGAACACCATCAGTGGCTCAGCTGACCATTGTAACATAAGGTGGCTTTCACTCAGCTGTTGACCCAAACACCCACCCTTTAAACCAATCAGATTCAGCATAAGTGCAAAGTTTAGGAGGCACTGACACACACTGCTATCTCCAGGAAAACATCACGGACAGTCACTACTCGCCTCTGATCTGTCCAGCTGTTTACTGAGGGTTGACATGAGTTGAAAACGGCCCGCAACTTTCGTCTGGTTTAGTTAAACCTGGTTTTAATGCAGTTCGGGACACGGGAAATGGGATTTTATCTGTTTTGATTCCCTGTACAATAACATTTTTTACAAGTCCACTTCAGGTCCACCAAGTCTTTTCAATGAATTTAACACCACCTCACCATGAATACAGCAACAGCCAGTGAAAGACAGAACAAACTGAGTAAACGTGTGTGCGCGCGAGCATGTGCCAGAGACCCCCCCGCAGTGGTAGAGACAGCATAGAGTATGTGCATGAAATAAAGACGGAGCCTGTACACAGTGTGAGCGACCATGTGTTCATCTGTGTGCGCCTGCGTGAGAAGCTACAGACGTGGCTACCAGTGCAGCTGCAGGTCTGTATTGTCCAGAAAGTCGGCTGAGAACACACTTTGCGGTGTGTGCGGTGTGTGCGGTGCCAACGGAGCTAAACTCGTCCCTCTGTCTCCACCTTCTCGCCCTCCTCCATTGCCCTCGCTCCCTCCACTTGCGCTCCCTACCATGTCCAACCAGTCCATGCTATCTAGGTTGGGATCACCAAAGTCCAGCCCCGCAGAATGAGGCGAGAAGCCAAGGTCGGACGTGTCCATGGGGGAGGGAGGGTGGTCCAGGATGCTGGGCGTGCTCAGCATCTGACTGTGGAGGTCGTCGATCAGCGCCAGGCCTCCGTCGGACTCGATGCCCAGCAGTGGGGTGCCCGTCGTGCTCTCCAAGAAGTCCTCCAGACGCCCGCTGCCTGTGCAGGGCTCTCCCACCGAAGGCTCGGGGGAGATGAAAGCCTCCGTAGGGGTGGGAGGAGAGAGGTGGAGGGGGGATCGAGCAGTAGATGGAGAAGGTGGGTCAGAGTGGAGAGGGGGAAGGGAAGGGTCCGGGTTGGCCTTGAAGCCGGGGATTTCTGGTGGAGGACAGAGAGATAAAGGTCATTAAGACGTGCAGACTTGTGATGTCTCTCACACTAAACTGATTATCTCATTATTACCTCCACTTTTGAGCAGGATGTCAAATAGGTCGTCCATCTGCTGGCTGTTCACGCCATTCTCTGGCTGTCAAACAGAAACACAGTATTCATTAGCCATCATGTAAACACAACACTGCTTTCAATACTGTGACAGTGTTCAGTTTCAATTTTATTATGTCAAGTGAATAACTGGTCAGATGTAGATTCAAAATCTGCGACATTGTTGCTACGGCCAAATAATGATATTCTTTAGCCAGTGAGGTATCGTGTAGTTATTTAACACAAAAAACAGCAGAATGTTGCAATTGGGCCAATTGGGTCTGATGGGATATTAATAATACTGATCTAGACTACCACTACAACCTAACAAATCCAACCCAACACCACTGCAACTCCTCTGCACAAAACATTACAGACAAACAAGTCAGAAGATGGAAAAATGGAGTCACGGACGGGGAAAGATCAATACTGCAAGGCAGGTGGAAAGAGAAGACATGCTGGAGGACATACTCTGGAGCGCTGAGAAGGAAGGGAGGTGTTGGGTTTAGGAGAGGGAGGGGTGAACAGTGTGTGTCGGTCGTAAGGCGGACACACCTCCTGTCTCTGTCAGCATGGTGCGATGAAGTGATGAAATGGTAAGAGAGAAGAAACAAGAAGTCATATTTAATGAACATGTGGAGAGAGCGGGACCAACAGTAGAGATGACATGCTGAAGGTAACTGCCTGGAAGCGGGGGGTGGGGGTGGGGGGTTGCGCTGCTAGTGGCGTTACCTTGAGAGATGACATTAAGCTGTTTTGGCTTTCGTTGTCTGCCATGTCGTCGAAGAAAGGCTGCAGGTTGGGTGGAGCGGTGACGGGCTGGTTGGCTTGTGGATCACCGCTGGTGTCTGAGTGCAGCCCCGCTTTTTGTCCCTAAGGGCACAGAGTGGCACGTTTAGACGAGAAGGCACACTTGCATATGTCAATCACACAAGTCTTATTCTTGGATAAGATGTTGTTTTTTAACATTTGTTAGTCCACAGTCTAACTTGGATGATTTTACAGTGTGTCAGTGGCGACACCTTGTGGTAGGAAGCTGTTGCTGTCTTCAGGACTAAATTAGTAAACAGAGATCGCTTCAATTCAGTATTCACAGTAACAGTTGCCTGAGGGTGCTTTATATTGTAAGGTTAAGACAATAATACAAAGATCAGGTAAGGACGACAAATTAGAACAAGAAAAAAGTAACAAGTCAAGTAAAAATGGTGGGAAAGCTAATCTTTTACTGAGAAGGAGGCTTTGCTGTACCTTTTTGCTTGGTTGGCTCACAGGCTTGGCCGCTGCCTGACCTTTTGATTGGCTGTCGGTGCTGGGCAGTTTATTCGGAGTCGAATTAAATCTCTGAAATGTTACAAGTACATAAACATACATTTTCTGTCAAAGCATTTAATATATTATACGCTTCCCATATATAAACAGTACATGCAGGACTAACCCTAACCTACTGAAGTGTATTTTTTTATATTATTATTTTTTCATCCATGAACAATAAAGGTTGAAATACTACAGTAAGTCAATGACATCTGACAACTTCAAGTGACAATGGGCAGGGACAAAACAAAACAAAACAAGAAAACCCCACAGGCAACATGAGATGAACTTCTTAACTTTGAGGGGAGTGACTGAAGGGACTACCAATGAGAGATCAGGATACGGCTGACTGACAGATGACCTGGTAGTAAATATACCTAGGCAACAGGAGCCTGGAATGTCCCCTAGCGACCAGCTGTCAGCTTCAAAGCAATGTGTGATGAGTGACTCGCTCAGACATTGGCCTGAACTGAATTATCATGATCAAATAGACACCAACACCAGCTGTTGTAGGCGACAGCTGGTGGCAGTAGCTCGTCCTGCTCTCGAAGCTCTATGAGGTAAGACAAGAAGTCTTAAGAGAACCCACAGCAGGTGGAGAACAGGTACACATGCCACTACGACAAACTCACAAAGGCTGCAGAGTAATTGTAGGTCTAAGTTTACTCGCTGTAGTTAAAAATGGGGGATTTGGAGAAACTGACTGAAGGGGCAACTAATTTGCAACATAGTATATATTTATTATTTTTGTATAATGTACAAATAGAGGGAAACACTTATTACACTTAGTATTATTATTATTATTATTATCATCATCATCAGAATACCATGTTCCCTGTACCTGCAGTGTGATGCGTCCATTGGTTTTAGCCAATGAGGACACTCCATTCTGTCCATCTGTGGTGTGGCTGGTGAGAGCGATTAAGTAGTGGTTCCCGTTTGTGTCTGTCAGCAGTGTAGGTGTGCCATTGGCCTTAAGGAGGTCTAATGAGATGGCCTGAGTGTGGACTGGTGTGCCATTCTGTTGCTTGATGATGACTGGAGTCACCTGGAAACAGAAAACCGTTGCGTTAGCGTTTTTATTATATGCTATATACTCTTAGTAAACATTGGAGCATGTGTGCTTTCAGTCTTTGAAGTTCACAGTATTACATCTGGATGAATGCTCAATCATGCGGGTAAGTAAATCCCCATTACCTGTTGTGTTGTGGCTGCTGATGTCTGCTGTTTCTGCTGCTGCCTCTGCTGAGCTTTCAGCTGCTTCCTCTGCTGAGTTTGGCTTAGTGCGGGTTTCTGACTTGTCACCGTCTGGTTTTGGATCTGCAGCTGAACCTGCTTTAGCTGAACCTGGTTCTTCTGCTGAGCCTGGTGCTGCCCTTGGGTTTGCTTGAGCTGGTTTTGTTGTACTTGCTTCTGCTGGGCCAGTTTCTGCTGCGTTAACTTCTGCTGAGCCTGGAGCTGTTTCTGTTGGGTCTGCTGGAAGATGAGCTGCTGCAGCTGCTGCTGCTGGTGGTGGAGCAGGAGCTGAGCCTCTTTCTTTTGGTGCTGCTGTTTTTGAGGATTCGGTTTGGGTTCTGCGGCCTTCGTCGGCTGCACCTGACTTTGTTGCTGTTTCGGTTGTGGTTGCGGTTTTTGTTGATCAGACTGTTGGACCTGCAGCCGCTGAATCTGCTGCAGCCTTAGCAGAGTCTCCTGGGAGCACTGCATCGTCGGGACCTGCTTCTTTGACAGAGCCTCCTCTGTTACTCCCTCCATTCCTTCCTCTGGCTCTACCTCCTTTTTCACCTTCAACACGATGCCATTAGGAAGTATAGGGGGCTGAATGGCAGACGCTTTTATTAGAGTTTGGAGTTTAACCTCTGGGGATGTTTCCCTCTTGACCACTATCCCACCCGCCATCTTCCCTTGTTCCAGCTGGGACCTAAGAGTCTCCACCAGCCTCTGCTTCTGCCTCAGCATCCTGGTGAGCTCCTCAATCTGTTTGTCCTTCTCCTGCAGCATTTGGTCTTTGTCCATAGATGACGTGTCCATAGCTAATCTGGGCTCGGGGGTTTGGACAGATGCAGGTGAGGACCTGGAGAGACTGCATGAGCTCTTGATCTCATCTTTGACTGTGAGTGGAGAGACATTTGGTGGGTGCTGAGGAGAGGGGTGCAAGGTGAGCTGGGTCAGCGGAGAGCTCACCTGAAGGACACGAACACAAAAAAAAGGAGAGGATGTTAGGAAAATGTCTGGGCAGGCACAAACATGACAAAGTGCTTCTAACGATAACAAATGAAACATAAATTTCACCATTTCTCCAAACATGTCTCCATTGCAGCTGGTCTCATCTGGACTCATTCCAGCTAACGACCTCTCAGACGGACTCGGCGACACCGGAGGGCTCGAGCTGGTGCTGCCAAACCGCATCACTCGCCCTGGAACCGCCTGAGCCAGTGAGGAGAGAGACAACTTAAACCCACCCTCTACCGACTGGTGGTCAGGGGTGGAAGTTGTGGTGGGAGGGGATGTGGCGATGCTAGCAGCTGAGGTCATGCCCTGCAAGCTGGACTGCAAAATGCCATTTTTTGAAACAGTTGCGGTTCCCCCGTTTTGTTCTTGGTAGTTACGGAGCCTCTCAATTAGGTCATTCTTGGTGCCTGAAACGGTCAAACCCCGCAATTTCAGTTCTTGTTTCAGCTCAGCAACCTGGAAGATGGAAACAAAAGTGGTATTCATAAAACAAACACTGACTCAAAGTGAGAACAGGCTCAAATTTAAAATGCTCAGCCCAAATGAACTTTATACAGCTGGACCTTTAAAGGGTGCGTGGGTGGTGATGTACTGATAAAAAAAAAATTTTTAAAAGCCATGTAAAAGTTCGTGTCGGATAAATTCAGACAAGGTAGTCTTTAAAATGACACCCAACACGAAAATAAAATGACACATTATTTTAAAGTGGAAACACCGTTCTGGTATCTGTGAAGTTGTTTGGTCACAGAACTGCACGCAAATCGCAGGAGTAAAACCAAAGAACAGGAGCTCAACTCTTTCACACAGAAAGACAACATCTGACGACCTCTCTTCTACTTATAAAAATGACTTTTGACACCTCAGTAAATATCAACAAAGACGTAATTTGACAGCCATCTGAATAGATTCTGGCTTTTTCCTGCACAGACAGAGACCACACTCACTAACTTTTAATGCAAACTAGGTCATTTTGTTCTATAAGCAGGCTTGAAATATGACAGAAAGCACTCAGGTCAGAAAAGAGTTTCAAGGGTTACTCCTAGTAGGATTTCAAGGGGTAAAGAAAGTAACTGTGTTGGCTTGTGGCTCAATGCGACACCATAACTGTCTAATGATCACGTCTTTTATTCTCTGGCCGAGTGAGTTTAACTGTCTCGCAGACAGCTGATTTAAAGCTTCTGGATGGACGGGATTTTTACAAACTATGTCAATCACATTACAAATTCTTTTTTTTCTTTTTTTTACATATATATAGCGTCTTTTTTTTCTGTCCCGTTAACCACCTGGTGGCTTTGCAGTGATGACAGAGCACAAACAACACATGAAAAAAGTATAAGCACCTCTACACGTCTGTAGAGTTCACCACCATATGAGAGGTGTCTGTGCAGATCGAATCCTGATAGATCAGACTGCTGCAGACTTTCAAAGATCTCTATTTTAAATTGGTCAGGATCAACAACTGTTGTAGTTTGGGGCGATTTTTCTGAGCACAAACTTAGATCTCTGATTCCAATTTGGGTGCCCAACAAAAGTTGGCGCTACTTTAATGAGTGACAACACTGTGTGCAGCAATGATCTCATAATTCATGTTTCTCATCGCATGTTTTCAGGTCCTGGGTTAATTACTTTGAACTCGTCCAGGTTGGCTGGCAGAGCGGCTGGTTTGGCTCCTCCCACTGCAGTTTGGCTATGACGGGCTGTCCCCGTTTGACTCGAGGAAGCTGTGGTGGTAGTCGTGTGAACGGTACGGGAGGGGGAAGGGCCAGAGTTGGTGGTGGGAGACTGCTCCGTTTGTGGCCTGAAGGAAGACAAATAACAAAGTTGTAAAAAAGATTATCGTATACGTTTTTTTTTTTCTCTGGCAGACCACAGGGGAAATTGTAATCTCTCTTTCTCTCTCTCATTTTTCACATTTCACATTTTTTCATGAATTTTAAAAATGAAAGTTTTTTACTAACTGTAAAGTACACTCAAAGTAAAAATAAAAAAAATACAAAAGACATTTTCATCAATGTAAAGCTACACTGCAACTTCTGGCTTAATATGAGAGGAAAAAAAAAATAAGGGTGTTGAACTTGTTGACTCTCAGCAAAAACCCACAGCAATTAGTCATCCTCGCTTCCAAACCGTACGCACACATACGCAAAAGCCTAACGTGGTTCGACACTCACTTGGGAGGGGCGGGCAGGATGGTGTGGTAGTTGTAGTGCTGCTGCTGCTGACTGAGAATCTGCAGCTGCAGGAAGAGCTGCTGCTGCTGAAGCAGCTTTGCGTAAGACGAATCCATCTGAGGCGGACGCTCCTTGTCCGCCTTCTGGTCGGGGGGGATGTACTGATGGTACTTCAGCTTCTTCACCTTCACGCAGCAGGAGGGAAAAGTTTAAGAGACAGACAAGTGTCAAAGGCATGGGCATTGTGTACATGTAGGTCAAACAATGTATACTAATAAAAACGTAACTGAAGTAAAGGTTCATATAATAAAACACTTCCAGTTAAGAAAAGCAAGTATATATTTCTGACGCGCTGAGGGCATTGTGGCTGCAAACTGGTATCTCTTCCTCTTTTACAAGTATGATTGTCACCAAAATGTCACCAAAAAAAGCACCGAGGTTAAAGAGAAGCGCTTGATCTATGATTTAATAGAAACGATGCAAAAACGGCAAAGAAGACTTTTATTGGCCGTTTAAAAATCTAAGGAGTAACTTTTAATATTTGCCACTCAGATGTGTGACCAGCAAGCCAGACAAACACAACATTTTAAGGCTTAAAATCTTTACTGCAGTCATGATGTCGTCAAAAAACAGCCTTTACCAGTGACTGGTCGGAATGTAAAATTGGCCATAAATCATGTGTTAAAATGAAAGCAAATCAAAGACCTCTCCAACCTTTGGTTTGCTGTCCTTTGCTTTCTTAGGTCTCTGTGGAGGGCGGTCTGAACTCATCTTGGCTTGAGACTGCAGTCAGAGTACCATGAGAAATGGGGTAGGGGGCGGGGGGGACGAGGAAGGAAATGAAGAGATGAGGAGGGGGTTTCAGTGAGCTCCCATAAATAGAGATTAAGGTCAAAATTATTTTTAAGTCATGAAAATCAGCAGGAAGTTCGAGCGAGAGCCGTCTGAAAGAAAGATCGACGCACCTTGACCTGTCCAGTAGAATGGCGGGAGGGCGCCGAGGTCATCGTTGTCCCGTTTATAATTTTAGGTAGCGGGGACGAGTCGGACCCATTCAAAAGGGGAGGGGGTGGCGGAGGTGGAGGTGGAGCAGGAGGCTGTGTGAGAAACTGGTGAGATGATATTGCTGTGGTTAATTACGTGACCCTGCTGAAAAACACTTGCTTTTGTTTCACTAACTCTGCTCTGTCCAGTGCTTTCTGCTCCGCCTCAGTGATACCTGTGTCGGGGAGAGGTCTCCGTTCTGGGTGAGCACGTCTGAGGGGGAGACCTGAGGGACAGCGCTCAGGGGAGAGTCCTGATTGGTTAGCTGTTCAGGTGACAGAGCATCACTGCTGTCTTCGTCCAAAGATGAGCTCTCGCCCCCGTTTCCCTTTGGAGAATCTGTGGCAGTGCAGAAATGTTCACACATTCAATGAAACCGCAAATTTAATGGTGGCATCTTAATGGTGTAGAGGATCAACGGTGTGAAAAGGGTTGGCGTTGTTTGGGATTTCCAGAGCTGCTGGGAAACAAAGGAAAACAACTTCATTCCCGGCCTCCCCCGCAATTTTAACAGTCAAATAAAGTTTCTCTAAAGTTAGTCACTGCTCTTTAGCAATCGACACTAAGCGATTTTAGAGAAGTTACAACACCGCGTGCCATGTCTCATGTTTCAAAACAGTGCTGTGTCCAAACAAAGCTTCTGAGTCACTTCTGTTTCAGAGCTGCTTGTTTTGTTTACACACTCACCTGACTGTAAATACGTGAATGGTGTAACTGCTCAGGTGTTCAGACTGAATGGAAACCAAATCATAGAGGTGGCGCAGGACACCAAGTCGCTGGTGCGATGGCAGCGCGAACAGTTTAAGTGGACGTGTTTGTACTTGTACTCATCGCATGCCTGAGGCTCAGCCTGAATTCACCTTAACCTGTCCACTGTCCTGTCTTGCCAATTCCTGCAGGTACGCTTGTGAGTGTTGGACGTTGTGCAATTGTGTGTGTGTGTGTGTGTGTGTGTGTGTGTGTGTGTGTGTGTGTGTGTGTGTGTGTGTGTGTGTGTGTGTGCGCGCGCGCGCGGGCGCGGGCGCACGCATGCATCTCTGAACCATAACACTTGCTTTAGTGTCACAATTATGCAAGATTGCCCAATTTTTCTTTTAAACACTAGCCTGCGGCACGTTTTCAGATTCTTCATTCCATTTTTCGAGGAAAGTCCAACAAAATTTAGTCACAGGTACAAATTTTTAAAAGCAGAGAACACAACATCGCATTTGCAGCAGGATGATGAAATGATAAAGTAATACAAAGAATGAACAGTTTTAAAAAAAAATACAGATCTTAATGATCACTGCACCTGTGACAAAGTTGTGGGTGTCCAAAGTTTTGTTCACGTGGGCATTAAGGAGACGCTAGCCTCCTTATAACGACTTAAACATTGATGTTCTGGTAACAAACAAATGCATTTGAGAATATAAACGTACTGAAATTATATTTATTAGTAAAAAGTAAATTAGAGTGAGACCAAAATCAATAAACTAAAAACTGTGTTATACTGCTTATATAATGCTCATTTATTTTCACGCATCTTCCCTTCATCTCAGTGCGAGTCATTACTGTGCTTTACGGTCGTTTAAGGTCACCCCGGCTTTTCCTTTTCCTGCTCTCAGTTTAACTGAGGGTGCACGTTCTGACACATGGGAAGTGCAGCAGATGAGACACAGGTGAAACGACAATAACGTTGACAAAGCTGAGTAATCGCAGGTGCATTCAAACCTTCCCAATGACTCTTAAACTTGGGATTACATTAGAAAGAACGAGTAAAGCTCACAATGAAGACATTTTCTGTTCCCGAGTGGGTCCCTGGACTGAGACGTGTATAGGTGAATGCTAATGAGGTGTGTGTTGTTACCTAGGAGTGAGTGCTGCAGGAGGCAGTTAACAGACAGGATGTTCTTGTGGACCAGCTCGATGGGGCCCGGTCTGTGAGAGATTTTGTCATTGAGGTCATCGGCCAGTCGTGCTCTCTTCAGCTGCAGCTGCTTAGCCTGCAGAGACGGCTCTGCCGACGTCTCTGCAGAGGGCACAGCAGGTTGTTATGCATACATGTGCATTTATTTATCAGGTGATTCATTTTGATCTGAAATTTTGGCCTACTTTAACACTTCCTGGATTTGACTTCAACCTAATTTAAAAGAAACTAAACCAACAGGTGACCCAGCTGCTACAAAAAAAAACACAAAAAAATCATAACAAACACAACACTTTACACCACAAAGACATTTCTAACATTAAAATTACTGTGAAAATGTGAAGACAAGCGCATCGCCTCATGAAGACAACATGCCAAAACACATTTTATAAAAGAGTTTCCACAGTGCTCGAATCGGGCTACCGAGTTTTAAGATGCAGAAGCAAAGCCGTCAAAGAACACGGATATGAAGGAGGAACTGTACATTAACCTCATCACAAAGATTGGTTCTGTTTTTCTTTACTGTATGCTTCCTATTCAAGAAGGTCTGGGTATTTTACAAAGCTTAAAATGTGACTTTTTGACACCACTGGCACCTGCTGAAATACACGCACCCTCCAGAATGTGCATCCTGACCAGCTCGGAGCGCTCAGGACGACTCCGGATCTTCCTCTTCAGGTAGTCCTCAGTCTGGGAAGAAAACAAGACAGCAAAAATCACATGAACTCCAAATTGCTACAACACCATAAAATACTATTCTGATCATTTTAATCTCTTTCATTTCCATGTCACCCTGATTAAACTGAGAAGTCACTTGTTCATTTTCATTATTTCCTGGCTCTGTACGATAACCCAACTACAACCCAATCACTTTGCGTGGCTTCATACAAGAATGCCACCTCACCATCCGTCCAAGCGTTCAAATTTGTTAGGTTCTTGTGGGGTTTTTGTTTGTTTTTTGCCTCTCTAAAGAAAATCCACTGAGACTGCAGGAGACTCATTGTTCTTATGCCTCTCACCCTTGCTCGCTCCAGACTCCTCCGCTGCTCGTGAAAGGCTGCTGGGCTCTTCAGTGCTGCATGGAGAGGGAGGGGGACAGGAGGAGAAAAAAAGCAAGATTAATGCAGTTTAGACAGACTGTGAAGCAGTCAGTCAAAGACAGACTCAAAGCAGAAGTGGCTTCTGGCAAGAGAAGGTCAGGAGTGCTATTCTAAAGCACACACTCTAATGAGAACTCAGTAGGCAGATCAGTCTGTGCTGCTGAGCGTTTGCACATCCACCTCAGCTATCACCGAGAAAACCGTTACTGCCAGCGTTTCCTCGGCATTTTACTGCACTTTTCACATCAGTTGTGTTACGTTTATTCTCACTGCAACTCAAACACCAAGATAACTACAGGAAGTGTTGCAATGTGGTCAGTGGTAGTGAGGTAATTTAGATGAGCTTGATTTAATGGAACAATATGACTAAAACCATGAACGCAAACTGTACCAAACATTCACTCAGCAGTTTCATTAACCTCAATGAGAACATGCTGCTCATTATTCAGTTTTCCACGTATCCCAAAGTTTCCGTGCGTTCTTTCTCATACTTTGAACTGAGGTTAGTCACTTTCGGACACTTTCAGCTTTGTCTTGATCTGTGATTTGGAATTACACAGTGTTAAAAAAGGAATATAGGCACTAATAAAGATTACAGGTTACATAACAACCCAGCTTTGTGATACTTTTATTGGTATTTTACACAGAAATGTACTGCAGATTGTTTTTATGAAGAATTTCAAACAGCACTTCAGAGGTCAAACCATCTGCAATAAGTCTGGCAGATGGACTGTAGCCGGGGGACATCAATTCTTGATGAACAGAGTCTGGAGTGGCTCTTTTAAAAGGAGCGAGATGGCAGAAGAGAGACTGATGAATAGAGTGCAGCACGCCCAGCGAAAGTCTAGATTCATCACTTCATTGCTCAGCCATGACTTGTGTATCTGGTGGGGGAGTGAACGTCTATGCAGTATTTGTGTAAGAGGGAAACTCATTAAAGCAATTTCAGCTGGCTAAAATTGTGTAAAAAGGAAAAAACAAACTGTATTACCTTCGAGGTGAAAGAGGTGGTCAACATGAAAAATAAGTCCAAAGCGTCATATATTTTGCATTTCATCTTACACTTATATAATTATTCCGTTTGCAGAAAAGTCCAGTGCAAAGAAATAAAAAGTTTTAAAGTCCATCTCCCATCACAGATGTTTTTGAGCCTAGATCCAAAAATTAAAGCGCTAGACATCAAACTCCTTTTAACCACAAATGTAAAGTCGAGGTTTTAGAAAAGCTAAACAGACAAACGAAGATGCCCACTCCGTTTTTGGGGAAGGATATTCGGAGGACAGCGGCAGTTATAATGATGTAAGAGAGCCATCATTTGATTGGTCAAGAGTTGGTGAAATCCCTGCCAAGGGTGTTTGAGATAGGACATTCTGGCTACAGCAGGGCGTCAACTGTATGTGCGCCACAGTTGACTGGGTGGGGGTCGGAAGCATTCCTCGTGTCACAACCTCTGACGTTCAAAGAATACCAGTAATATGACCAACCAGTGGTCTGGATCACAATAAATACACCACAAGGACAAACCGGACCTATAAACTACTCAAACACTGATTAACTGTTTCAATATGATGTTCAATGAAAACATGGGGCATGGGCGAGGGCAGGCTGGGCTGGTTTTATTTTAATCATATTAGACTCATAGTGGCCTTTCATTGGAAAATAAATGTTAGGTTATGACTTTGTTCACC
This sequence comes from Pelvicachromis taeniatus, assembly GCA_015108175.1. Taxonomy (NCBI): domain Eukaryota; kingdom Metazoa; phylum Chordata; class Actinopteri; order Cichliformes; family Cichlidae; genus Pelvicachromis; species Pelvicachromis taeniatus. The sequence goes on from VURO01026438.1 coordinate 28,293, forward strand.
AAATGAATAAAAGAATGGACAATGAGTCTGTTGGCCTGCGAGTCCTTATGTCATTGCGTGGTCACGGGTCTGTGTCAGAGGTGTGCAATTAGTTTCCCCAACGGTAAGCTATGATGAGATAAACTCGATAGTGATCAGAGTTCAGCTTATTGGTGAGGCGCTCCACAACAGTCCCAGTTTCTCATGTGGCCCCTGAAGTTCGATTTGCGAGAGGCAGCCAATCGGAAGAAAGATGGCTTAAATGGAAAGAGAAAAGACCCAAACCAGCTAGTTTTTCATGATGTGTAAATGATCATTGCATATGTAATCTATAACTGGATATACTTAAACATTAAATTAAAAAAACAACACAAAAGAAACACCAAAACACACACACACACCAGTAGAACAAGCAGCAAATTAAATTCCCAAAATGAGCTACTCAACAACTCTTCTTTCACGATGTTGCTCCAAAAGCATTTTAAACTGAAACTTCATGGGGAAGAAAACACTGAAAAGTTATTTGAACATGCCAGGAGGAAGTGAAAACTTTCGACTCAAAAACAGCATTTTCAGGTCTATTCTTATAGCTGGGCACATAATACTGTTCAGAACTTTCCCCTCTGGAACACCACGACCTCCCTGACCCTATTATATACGGTTTCACTATAAAAACATTGGTGTGTTTTTTTCACACATAGCCCAGTTTTTCATACAGTGGATCAACAAAATACCTCAAGGCTACAAAACTGCAGATTTGTTGGTATTCTTAAATGACGATTAACTGATGTTTGCTCACAGCTGGACAGTCAAGGTCACTGCTCAGGAACCTCGCAAAAGTGTTTGAAAGTGAAAAGTTATTCATTTACACCACCTTCAGTTGCAAAACCAGTGTGAGGATTTGATACCACAGGAGGAACTGACACTACTTCAGCACTCAGACATAAAGGTCTTTTTTTAGTGCCAGAAAACAGCACAAAAGACATTTAAATGTAAGAATTAGAGAACTGACAGAATACACCCGATCATTTGTGTCACCTTTGACGGTCCTATTGCTGACAAAAACAAACCATGTGGTGACATTGTACGTGAACTTCTCAGATTTTTTAATGTTTAAAAAAACATCCAGCAAATAACACTAATTTAACACTAAATTAGAGAATTGTTCATGAATATAAAGACAACTTTGTCTTTGCTGAAAAGTGTTCAGGGTGTAGCAGAAATGTGGAACTACATGGCAAAATTTATTCCTGTCATCAAGATACAGTTACCGTGAAAATCGATCGAAGATGAAGCGAGAGGTGAAGAGAGCAGTTCATATGATCTTTACTGAACGATAACACAACAGTGAACCTGATGCCTGAACAGCCCTTGCTCCATCTTTCTGCATCTCGGGGCAACAGAGGATTTCTGTAACAAAGTTATCAACTTAGGAGCAATTTTAACCTCATTTAAACCCGCAGCTATACTTTTTTTTCTCTAGGAATCTCCACAGAGGAGCTGGAAAGTGAAATAGTCAATCCAAACATGTTGATCCTAAATCTGCAACAATCTGGCATGAGGCCTGTTGCAGAAAAGAGGACACAGAGCGATTTACTGGACTACTTAAAAAGTCCACTGGAAGGCTCCATGCTGCCCACCAAAACAAACCCTCAATCGTCACTTTACGCTAGTCTTATGTACCTAACCCTTAAATTGTTACGCAAACTGAATGTGCAGCACTGGGAGCTGACAGCAGATACAAGGTGTATCTTTTCAATCGCATCTGCTTTTGTCAAAAACAAAACAAACAAAAAAAACCCAACAAAAACCAAATAAGACAACAGCTGTGCCACATGTTACCATCCATTCACAGTTACTTGTTTCCCTGATACCGTTCTTAACACACAGCTAGCACAGTCTGCACATCAAAGTTTGTATGTCTGGAAAGGCCTATCGGGCAATCTAACAGGTATTCAGTCTTCATTTGAAAATCTACTCAATTACAATGAATGTTGCCTACCATGACTACAGTATGAGGCCAAACACACGCTTGCACACTTTTAATTCAAACCTCCTTCTTGGAAAAAAAAAAGCAGAGTGCTTTTGGTTCTACACAGTAACGGAGGGAAACTTTGAAAACTATATTTCTGCCTCTTGTGATGTGAGGAACCCTGAAACAGGAAGTGGATAGACATAAAGAGGAAGCTGCCCTATTTGATAAAACAAAGTGGTGCAAAGACACAGCTAAATATGACACTTGCAGAACGCACATACTCATACTGATAGCGCCGATAAGGGACAACATTTTCGGCAAAAAACAAGAAACGACATTCCAGACCTTCACAATACCACCATCATACGACAGAATATACAGCACAGACTGAATGACACTATTTACCAGCATATCCCATGGTTCTGCTGTTGATAACCAATGTGTGTCAGCATAAGCTCCACTCACGATGTGAATTAAACGACATTCCACATATACGTGAGTATCATGTAGCATCTACCATCACGTAGCGACCTTTTAGTGTGTGACAGGTTACGATTTGGTGTGTAATCCTGAAACAGGAAAGGGTTAGCAGTTTGACCTCAGCTCACAGCCAAAGCTCCCGTTTTCTGCTCGAGTTTTTAAAAGCGAGACGATACCGAACTGTTCCAGACAATAAAGAAGTGCTGTCTTTGGGTAAAACTCGATCAGTTGAGATCCTGAAACCACATTTAAGTCAAACTACCGTACATTGATCATATATACTTTGGTACATGAGCTTTAAAAAAAAAAATTTTTAAATTAAAAAATTAAAAAAGCATGTATAAAACACTCGGGAGACTTACGTGGCATGATCCCTTGGCTGACCAGCTCCTCTCGTGTGCGTCTCTGCTGAAGTTTGAGCTGGAGGACTGCATGGAGACACAGGAGGTGAGAGGAGAAAGAGGAGAAGACAGTCAGTGACGACCGGCGAGATTAAGAAACTGCAGCGTCGAAGCTCTGTGCCCGTAAAGCCTTACAATCAGCAATAGATCCACAATATTTAGGTAAATAAGCACATAAAGGAACAAATATGACTGACACGAAGAGGACCTTTACTCTGTGGCAACCGGTTCATTCTCCAGGTTCCCTGTCTCGCATGCATCTTTTTTTTCTTTCTTTTTTTTTGAAGTTACACAGGAGGCGGGCACAAGGTGGGTGTGTGTAGACACACTTCCTGTTTCTGAGCACAGATGTGTGAAAATGCAGCAACCATCCATCAAAGATTAAGAGAGAACACTAAAACATAATGCTGCTATAAGAAAAGACAGACAAAATCAAAAGAAATGAAAAACAAAAGCTCCCATTTGAAAATAAATTACCTTTTTTTTTTTTCTTTTTTTTTTTTTAAATGGGCCGATTGCATCGTCATTTGAAAACAGGAAGCTCTTGTTACATAATGGAGAGGCAGGGTGGGGGGAGAACTGTAAGGAACACAATGCTGGACAGAAAGAGTTGGACTATGTCTGACATTTCTACATGTCACTTGTAAATAAAATGTCACTTGTTTGAGTGCTGTTGGCACCGTCCTCCTCATCCTGATACTTTATAAAGTTTTAAAGAACCCATAAAGTCTGGCGTCATCACAGTAACCGGATATTAAATTAGAAATGAGCTGGCTATCATTTAAGCAAAGCAAACACAACAATATAACAAACTAACAATTACACATGGACAGCTGCAAGATCATGCAAGTACACAGCATTTCATCACTGGTGCAGCACTGGCTTTATTGCAACATGACGGCAATTTAGGGAAGTGACCTGGACTATTCAGTCAACCATCACATCACACAAACATTGTGCACAATGTCTTTCCATTTCATTGTTTATCTTTTATTTCCAAGACATTAACAGTATCAGAAGATGTTGTTATACCAAGTAACGTCACTACTGATGTACACATTCAGCTGACGCTCCTGCTCAAGTTGTCCCAGTGATCCCTGCTGAAGGGCTACATATCTATTTGTGTGTGTGTGTGTGTATATAGTGTAGTGCAAACCACTAAAGATTCCCAAGCATTTCTAGCCAGGGTTGTGTTTGCTACTTCAGTCAAGCAGCACCTGTTCTTTCTCTCCAACAAAGTGACATCATTGCTACTCACAGGCTAGCTCACGATATAGCTGTTGCTGCTGCAGTGCTGCCTCTGTGTTATGACAAACAATCTTCGCCTGGACGGGAACGCCGCAAGAGCCATGAATTAAAGTCAGAGCCTGTGCAACTAAATGTCATTCTTTGGCTCCAAATTCTTGCTGGTGATCCCGGCTCCCCTCTGTTATTTTTTACAAGTGTGGATGCTCCACGTCTGCGAGTATCAGTATAACACTACAGACTCCTCTCTAGAAGCAATAAGTTGCCATTTGACGTTTAGCATTATAAACATGCACGCCTAAACACACTTAGGCAAGTCGATCTATATCGTCTCGCCTGTACAGCAGCTAGCAGCACTCATTTTGTCTCAGTGGCAAACACACAGGAAAACACTTTCAATAAAGGAACGCGCACACACACACAGATACACTGACCGTGCCATGTGGCATTAGATGCCATGTCACATGGCGCTTCCAGGGAAGAGGTTTATTCTTGGAAAGAGAATCTTACACTTTCCCTCTATCCATAACCTCCCACCCTCCACATCTTTTATCCCACACCCAGGATACTCCAGATTTCTCCTGCTCTCTCTTTCCTGTCCCCCAACACCAGGCTGATGAGTTCAGTACAGTGGCGACATTGGCTCTACTGGTGGACTATAATAATAATAAAGCATCAGCTATCAATAAACCTCCAACCACAACACTGCAGGAGTCTCTGTCAGAGACACATCCCCACAATCATTGCGTGAAAAATGTGCTGAAATAGTAAGATTCATGTGCATAAAATAATCATGTTTGCACTTCATGCCTTTTTTCCCTAACTCTGTCTTTTCTTCTCATTTTGTATCTATTTTAATTCCACTTTTCCTTACTTTTCAGTGTGCTTTCTTTCGATGCTGCAGTGCTTTTAATTCTAGTTTTTGTCTGCTGAACTAAACTGTCACTTTGTGACTCTAGTATTCCCAAAGTCCTACACAAATAAATACTGCTTGCTTGCAGCATAACAACAAAGACAGGAGTATAACCGACAGACCAAAACCACTTGGAGGCTGTGAACCGTTTGTTCTGGATTAACCACAAAACAAACTTTAAATGGGAGCCAGAATGACAAATGAAAACCTCTGCACTACGACAGTGACTATGGTTACATGCACTGCAGCAAGAACTTATAATAAGATAAACAAAGAAAAACACAACCAACCATGATGTTGATAGTTTGTTAACTGTAAGCAGATTACTGCTTGAGAAATAAGAGGAGGGATGTGTCTTTGTGTTTTGGAGACCAGGACATGCTCTGGGACTTAAATCAGGTTTGAAGGCCATTTTGGTTAATTTAAGAAAAAGGATGAAAAGGCAGGACAGTTTTATTGGGATACTAGGCCACAGCCAAAGCTTGCTATTACACTGATAAAAAGTTAGAGCAAAGGAAGACAAGATAGAAAGAGGAAGACGGCAGAGATGCAAGCATTTGAAGATTTTAGATTAAGCAGAGGAAATGACAGCAGACGGTTGGCTTATTTGAAGACAATTCGTTCAGTCGATCTTTTGATTAAACTCGTCACTGCAAACGTCAGAGAACTAACACTATGATCTGCACATCGATTTGTTATTTTAAAGATCTCTGTGTGGGTGTGCATAAAAAAAAAAAAACACGCATCTCATTAAACACTTGACCTTTTTTCTGCCCAGCAACTAAAAATATGGCTTTCGTCAAACCTTTCAGAAGCTTAACTTTATAAGAAATCACCAATGATGAAATCTTTAGCTGAAGTTACAGAGCTTTTATTTTCTAAATGTCAAGATTAGATCTGCTTAAAGTCATCATCGTTGTCTAAAAAGAAGGGTGGAAAGGTTATAAAGTCACATTAGAAGGGAGAACGAGGAGGAATTAGGATGCTGGTGGCCAACTGGGCTAAGCCTGCTGTGCTCATGTGTCAGTAGATCTGATTAAACATGTCTGAGTTCGTCACTGTCCCCAAAGACCCCTGGCTTGGCACAGCTAAGCCTGCGCGCACCCACCCGAGTGACACACATGAAGGCAAAAGGCTTCAGGCCCACATACCCACCTAAAGACGAGCCCTGCAGACGCTTTGAACAGACGTTACGCTTGGCACTGGCTTTGGAAATGTTTTTAATAGGGAAAGATGTTCTCATCGTTCACACGGTAGCACAGTTCAATTGCATGTGCTGAACGGACAAGTGAACGCAGCGCATGACCGCAGCAAATGTTTCGCACATCAGTGAGAGTGGAAAGAAGCTAGAGAGCTAAGAGGGCAGAAACAATGCAAGGTTAAGGCCATTCACACCTTGGACTCACTCCCGCTGCCTTTCCTCTGCTGCACTGTGCCGAGGAGCAGGATGACAACAAGGAGAGGTGCGGTGAATACTAATCATCCTTAAAGTTCAAGTCAGAACAGACGGCTAATGGCTTTTGCAGTTTGTGTCACTCATGCTTCAGAGTAAGCAAAAAGCACAACGGGATTAATAATCTTAAGCTGATGGCTACAGTTCAGATAAGCACGACTGAAACAAATCACTCGTCTTATTCTTTTCTTTTTTTTTTTTAAATCCCTTTGCTTTACTCTAGACTCCATCCATCGTCAGTCATTCTAACCTCACAGGAATGTTTTGTTTCATCTGCAGCCAGTCAGCTGAGACTCTGGTCCATGCTTGTAACGCTGGTTATAAACAAAGTGAAGCCTTTTTACTGTTGCACGGACCATACCAAATTAGGCTAATTTTTGATAGTATGTCACTGTTGGGATGACTTCATTTTTTTGGAACGCCATGTTTTGTTGAGCCTTTTGCGCATCACGTCTATATCCCAAACTTGCACAGTGGCAACAAGTATCACACATATTTAATCATATTTAATACATCTCAAAATACTTAAAAAAAATAAGACACTACTGCAAAAAGATAAAAGCTGAAACTTGCACTGCAGGTGAAGTAACGTTTCATGAGTGCAAACGTTGAGATTATCACTTACATGTGGCGCCATGGAGCAAATGTTTTTATGACTAGCTTCCTGTTTTCTTTGGTATGGTATAAATGTGTGTACATGGGTGACATAATACTTTTGCCAATGCTTTCCACTCTATCCCACCTACCAACAGCTGGTCTTAATGTCCCCCAAAACAGGAAATTGGGAAAACCACTGAAGAGAAAACCTGTAACAGCTAAAATGTTTCCCCTCGAGTCACCTGCCCCCAATCTGTGTGAAGTATTGAGGGGAAACGTCTACACAGACCCATATTTTTTGGCTCTCGCATTCACATTACCGCATTCTCAAGTTAATTAATTCCAAGTTTTGGCATTACAAATAAGTGCTGAACCCTCACTCTACCTCTTACTCTATACAGTTTTTATTTAATCTGGGGGGGGTTTTTAAGCGTGAACTCAAAAACCTAGACTCAAGGACAAAAGCCATTTCGTTGCTCTGTTTGGTCTAAAGCCCAAGCTGACTCTCACAAAGACACCTGGACGTGTTATACTTATTATTTATTTATGTTATGTATTTATGTTTTTGGTTTCCTGTGACAACTGTGTTGCTCGCTCTTTGAGTTTGGAGGTGTGGCTCTAGAGAAAACTACAACCCACAAGAATGAACCCAAGTCAACACATTTCTTTCTTTAAACATATGCATGATTTCTTTGGGGGGGGGGGGGAGCTGTGACTAATTTTAAACATCAACTTGACCATTTATATCAAAATGTTATTGGGAAGCTTTAACCTTGAAGAAATGAACAAAGTTACCCTAACATCACAGGCCCGGCTGCCCGCACTTCCTGAATTCAACACAGCGTTCAAGTCTGCTCTACTGAAAGGGTTTATCAGAGCGAACCTAAAACCACTTCAGCTTCCTTCAATCTTACACAAGTCAGTAAACTCTTATCACTTATCTTTAGCAACACCCCTTTAACTATTTATATTAGGCCATAAAGCCCTGTTTTGAAAATGTACACTGAACTTAGGTACAAAAACACAACACAGATCTCCAGATCCGACTCTACATTGCTCACCTTCTTTCAAGCTGTGATACACAAGTCTGTCATGATCCATCTTCAGTCCTGCCTTCTCCATGTCATCTCCCATTGGAGGAGACTCCAAGGAGGAGGGTTCAAAAGACAGGCAATGGTTGGTGTCCAGCATTATCATTCAGAATAGAGACTGATTATCAGGTAAACATTGAATTCCACGTTTTAAAGTAGATTTCCTCCAAAGTCCCAGATTCTGACCGTATTCCTGAAGAAGGGCACCCTTAATGTGTCAAAAGCTGTTTCTGCGAGCAGCTGTCCTCTCTTTTCAAGGAAAAGATGTGATTCAAATGCTTCAGAAGACTCCGTTCCAAGTTAACAAATATCTCCTTTTAAACCAAAACGACAAAGAAGAGAAAAGCTACCGCCGTTGCCCTTCTATCCCGGTGCTTCTTGTCTGTATCAGAGCAATCGATTGGGCTGTCTCAGCTTTGCTCTCTCTCTCTCCTGCCTGCTGCTCTCTTCTTTCCTTTGCAATGACAGCCGGCGAGTCACGACAGCGCTGTTCTGCAGTTTCCCAGAGAGCCGGGGTAAAGAAATCCACAGGACGAGTCGTGGATAGAAAGAACAGGAGAGCTAAAGGGAGGAAACTGAAAAGAGGCCAGCGGCTGAGGAAGGGAGGACAGCAGTGAGCTCAGCAGAGAGTCCCCAGTGAGACTGCTCTGGTTGCAGCTCCTCCTGAATCTCACACACATGCAGGGACACACACACACACACATACACACACACACTGAGGGCTGCTGATAAAGTTTTCCTGCTCAGCTGTTGCCATTCATTCACAGTTACGAGCTCAGGGGGGCTCCAACATGAAAACCTGCTCCCTGTTCAACCCAAACGCAGCAAGCTGATCAAATCAGAGCAACAACACGGACGATCGGCTCATAAAAACTTCCTCTGGCTAAACAAAACAATGACGCAGACAGTTTTTATTAGACAGGTAGAAATGATTTCATGCACCATAAATGACCTTTGTCAAAGATGCTTGAGTAAATCTGATACTGGGATGCGTCACAGGCTGACTCTTAGAGTGGCTGATTTGATACCCAATCACCAACAAAATTCTGAAAGATTTCCCGAACGGTTTTCCCTTCAGGGAAGGCAGCAAACACAAACCTGCACTCATAGTGGGAAAAACCTTTTAGAAAACCAACAACAGTCTAATATGACCGGGTTAGGACTTATCCAGTGCGTCCTAACCCGGTCTTAAAATTTACAGATTCTTCTGAAGTTCGGGACTACCGACAAAAACTGTCTTGCTGACGTTAAACGCCGGCCGTGGCCACAGTCACCCCTCCCCCTCGATCCGTTTTAAATAGCAGGGCCAGCTGGCCATAAGGGGGCTAAATACAGCTTGCTATCACCTGTGCACTCGCAGGGTAAGGTTACTCTGAGACAGGCATGCACATCTCTAGCTCCAAACACACACAAGAAAACTTTAAGCCCCATTTCCTTGAACTAAATCAGTGTTTTATGATACAAAAGAAGACTTTACCATACATTCAGCACAGACAGGGTTCAACAGCAGCCGGCGTTTAAATACCAAATTCGAACTGAACAGCATACTATGCTGACATCACACAGGGCAGCAATGCACCTGAAAACACAGGCAACACCTTAAACAAACGCTGTCTGGTGACTACAATTACTGCCTGTTATGAGTGTGAGATTAAAGTCCACCTGCTGTTATGATTCACAGTCTGGGCAGGAAACACAGAAAAGACAGCACACACTGGGATTAGGACATGGCTGTGTAGGCTGAATCTCAGCACTGCACACATCAGAAACTGACACAGCATGCTAAACGCATATTGGCTTATTTACACCTCCATAGCTCAAAATCACAAATCCATTGCTAAATTAGCATTTCAACTATTTGTAACCAACTTTCAGCCTCTACAGTACACCCATCTTTATTTTTCACATAACTAAAAGCCTCAGGGCCAGCGATTCCCCTGTAATAACAGCACTGAGCGAGGCAGTAATGCATTTTTATAGTTTTTTAGATTTTTATAGTTTTAAAGCAGCGTGACCACACTGTGTGGAAGGCACAGTTCACAGTTTCCCAGGATTTAACCCCACTCAATAGGATTATGTAGTAACCAGTAACCCACACTAATAGATGAGTTGTGATCTTCTTTAGAATTAGTTAGAATTAGTTGATACTGGTATCTCTACAACTACACAAAAAAAACCCCACCAAAGCACAACAAACTCCAAAGGGTCTGATTCCAACGAGAGATGAAAGCTCAAAATGTGTCCAAACTGCACTGCTGGTAGAGTACTGGAGTCTACAACCTTTGACCTGATGGGTGTTGTTGGGTGTCACAGCTCTGGCGTCAGTACTTTCCACTCAAGTTATTTGGCCTTGGGTGTCTTATCTGGATTTTCCTTTGTCCTTCTCTAAAAACATTTCTGTGACTTAATAATAGAAAAAGAGATGCATTTGTGAAGAAGACAGAATGACTTGAAGGTCTCACAGTGAGTCAGAGACGTCCATGAATGAATGGAGAGAAAAGCTGAAAACACATTATCTAGCAGTGGTGGATAATCTGGCCTAAAGGTCACAAGAAGATCTTTTGGGTTATTAAAGGGATACACAATCTGAAGTGTAAGTCTCCCAAAATATGTTGAACTCATGAGTGTTTAATGTTGAAGCCTATTCACTCAATTCTGATCTCAAAGCCTGATTAAAAATTAAATTTTTCTATTTTTTTGAATGTTCAAACTTAAGTGGTAATTCATATTTCCGTGACTTCCTTTGTTTAAAGGCGCTTGTCTGTTGCCGCTGTTCTTTGTCCACCGTGGTGTTTACGGTTCGGTACACCGGCTCTCTGTGGTATTCTTTTTATTGTGTGTGTTTTGTTTTTTTTCTAATTAAATAGAAGTAGCTGATTTCGGGCTAATCACAGCAGCAGTATCTTTTTTCTTTTTTTTTATTCCAAATTCCCTTCATGAGACAATCCAGAAGGGATTTGTGTCTCCTCGTTTATTAATCACAAGCTGATAGCAGACTGAAAGCAGACTGACTCCATTTTATTGCCATCTTATCACTGCCTCAAAATCACTTTGAAGACAGCGACTGACTGGTCGATTGCAGATCTGGTCCCCATCTTCAAAGCAATCATTTTAGGCAGCGAGACTCCAAGTTGGTTAATTATCAAATTAGAGTTAATGAATTCAGAAAGCAACAGCTATTTGACTGAATAAATGGGAACTAGACCTGACCTTACAAATTTGCCATCAACTGGATTAACTAGAATGTTTTGGCATGCTTATTCACTACATTACCACCACTGTTTAAGCTCGATTATAACTTCAGAGTATTTTATTTAGGCAACATTTTACACCTAACACACATCAAATAGTTTGGGATCATTTGTCCAGAGCTAAAGATTTTACAATGTTATATAAAAACTAGACGCACCACCAGTAAATTTAAACTTGTGTAACATTATCGGCAATAAGCCACACAATACTCCTCAATTGTATCTTTTCATGATGTCTGAATGTTTGAATTGATGCCTTTCTAGTCAAAGGCAAGTTTACAGATGGACAAAGAATGCACTAAACAGATGAACTCAACAAAACCCGAGCTGCCAAGAAACTAACCAGGCCAAGTGTCAGGCTACCGCAGGTCAGACCAGCCATTAACATTCCAGCAAGGAAAACAGACGTTTTTTTTTTCCCCTTTACTTCCTGGTCTACCCCCCACCCACTCGCTCTTCTGTGGAATTTACCAGCACTGTTTCCTAGGACTCACTGACATCAGGCTGGGGATTACTCAGCGTCATCCTTAACCAAGGAGACTTTTAGCCATGGCAGCCATGTGCGTAATCATGAGGAAAAGATGTGGAATTTCAAACAAACCACAAAATGCTGCAACAAAGCTGCACTTAATCATCTACTTCACTTGCTAGTTGTAATTAAAGCAGCAAACTTACAGGAAAAGCCTTCCAAGTCAGCTGTTTACATGTTTAGGGAAGAGAGAACAGTACAAGTCATCGCGGGTTTATCAGATGCATAATCCCCAACTGACCTACTGTTGAACTTTAGCTTCACTCCAAAGAGGAGTCAAGTTTTAGCTGTCAGAGGTAACAAAACTTTAAAGACAGGTTTATATACTTTTCAATGTATTTATTTGGCCATTTCTACTGTAAAGACAAGAACTGTGCAGGAAAAGTGAATATGGGGGATTGGTATCATGGCAGGGGAGTTAAAAAAGAAAAAGTGATGACTGTTCAGCTGAAAGACAGCTCGCTAAATTCAAAGCTCTTTAGGTTTTAGAGACCTTGGCTGTAATTAAGTGCAAAGTAGTTTATAGGTGGTGGTTCCTCTTTCCGAAGCTCCATGTTCTATCACTTATGAGATCTCCAAAGGCATGGAATGCAAATTGGTCCAATTAGCGCAAGTTCAAATAGAATGATAAAACATAAGCACAAACTTTTACCAGATCCTAATCAGACATAATCCCAATATGATCTACCTGAAATGCTGCTTGATAATCCTTAAATGTCACAACTGAAGCAAGTCACAACTAGCCTGTACTACTGAGCAGCATCTTTACAGACTGGTTTGGTTTGTAGCTTTAGCTTCTCACATATGCTTAAGGAGCTCGGAGGTTTGAAGTTCTGCCTATTTTAACTACTACTTTACTTGATTTGATTTTCCCACATGATTATTCATCAGATGGCTGAGCGAGAAAATAAATTGTGCTTTTAAAAGCAGTGGAACTAATTAAGCCCACTCCTTTTAAACACAGTCAAAGGTTCTTTGTTGACCAGCTTGCAGCAGCACCTCTCACTCTGCCACATCATGCCAATAAAAAGTAGTCTAAATAAGCTCTAATTGTATACTGTTGAAGGAAACAGAGGCATCTTTAAGTATGCAAGCACCGAAAGAGCCAGAAGACAGCTGGCAGCTGTTAGCATCTGGTTCCGTGAACCTTTATTGTAAAACAGAAACGACTGGGTAAGGAGGAGAAGGGGGGGTTCAGGTCGTGTTCAGCAAATGAGATTTTCAGAGAAACAGAGGGGAAAAACAGAGAGCAAGAGCAGCAGAAAGGGTGCTCCCAGTGCTGCGATGACGGCTCGTAACACTGTTACATAACTCCAACATCTGAAAATAATTTTTACTGTAACGAACCCCCTAACCTCGTGCCCTACTTGAGGAGGAAACACAACTTTCTTTTTTCCTTCAGATGTACAACAACAGACTCCTGGGCAGGCTGTCAGCAAACAACGGCAGAGTGGGACACAAATAAAAGAAACGGTTTCACTGAGTGCACATTTCAGCACAAAAGCATCTGATAGAGATTTTTTTTTTTTTTCTGGCTTGAGAAAGTTTTTTCAATACTAACTGATTGTATTCTTGCAAATCTCTTTCCTTTGTGTGCTCTTCAGAGGTTTTTATAGGGCTCTTTCTGCTTCCTCCTCTCTTCTCCTTTTTCTGTTACTGTATATAACATCTAATAAAAGCCTGGCTCTTAATTTGCTTCAGCTGAGTTTTTAATAGACACAGACCTTTAGGGACACAGATTTCTATTTGTTACAAGAGTTTAAGTGACATGCAGGTGCAGAATCAAGCGTACAAAAGGACAGAGACTCATAGACAGAAAAAAATAGCATTTAAAAAATGATGATCTTCTGGCATATTTTTCTATTCTTTCAGTACCATTCCTTCCTTCTGTTCATAAAAAAAAAAAAAAATCATCTCAAAAATCTTGTCAAGCCAGCTACTACCAGTGCTTCTCTTCTACCGCTGCTTTCAAGAAGACTCATCATTAGTCACATGAAATATTTGCAGATGTGTCGCAATGCTGATTAAAAAGATCTTTCGTGCGCTATTAGAAGGCAGATTCTTTTTTTCACAGTGACCAAACAGACGCACAAAACTTTAAATGTGGTTTGTGTTCATTGAGCAACACAAAACCATATAAACCTGCAGGAGAGAAATGTGTCAGAATGCAGAAGCCTCGAATGACTTTGGGAAGTCTAGAATGAGCTCAAGAAATTCAATCCACACACAGCTTTGTTTTTAGTCGGGTGTCAGGGAATACTTGAGATGTGACATAACCTCTACAAGAGTTTCCCAGCCTCTCTGTTGAAAGTTGAAAGGTTTGATGTTATCGCGACTTGCCAACAGACATTCTTGTTTGTGCAGAAAGTCAACTCTGTTCTCACACTTACTGGAACTTAAAAGTATTTTCCAGTTTATTTAGCCAAAGAGGTGACATGTAAGGGAGAAAATACTTAACATCTCTCATTTGTTGTGTAATGATCTTTCACATATAGCCTCAATAATGTATGCTTAGCACATCCTAGCCTACAGCTCGGATTTTTTATTTTTGTGACTCGTGTCTGAGTCATCCTGATGAAACAGGTGACTTCTGTTACATTCATCAGCGAACACTGTGCACCACATTTGGTGTTGGCAGGTGAGCCACAGGCTAATAGGTGTTCTATTATTCAGAAACACCAGAGCACACCAGGTTGGAGGTGATCATAGGACACATGTCTTCTGTTTTTGGCCTCCGTGTTTCCACAGCTTGCATCTGTGACAGCAGGAGCTTAAACCTTCAGTTAGGTCCAGGAGGTTTTGATATATGCACACCGCTACAGTCAATTTTAAATCAAGCAATCAATGCATGATTGAAGCGCAGACTTTCAAAGGCTCAAAAAGGATTTAGACAATTGATAAAAGATGTTGAGTGGATTGCTATCATTATTATCATTGCAATTCTCAATATAAGCTCTTAGGAGATGTTGATGCAATTGAAGGTGGCCATAAATAGGCTGAAAAACAGTGCGCACATGTCCAGATACTTAAGGCTATATATGTACATGTGCAATTACATCCGTGTAGAGAGTAGGACAGAAATCACAGTTTAAATCATAATTATTTCTGATGCTAGCAGTTGGTTAAAAGACTGTGTCTTTGCTCAGCAAGTAATAGATGCAGCAGATTAGGAGAAAATGTGACCTAAGCTATGTGCTCACCTAGTCTTCTTTGTTTGTTTTCACTCTCATGGTTTCTTTTTTGTTTTTGCACTCATAGCTGACTACAGCCCGGAACTCTAAGTGTGGGACTACACAACCTGAGCATAATTCTAGAGATTCACAGATCAACTGGTTGGTGACCAGAATCCGCTGGTCATGATCGGTGTCGGGCCAGTCAACCTCAAATTTATGCAATTCTGTGCCAATTCCACTTCAACTTGACTTTAAACCTTTGCAGGGGAAAAAAAAAAAAAAAAAAACACATGTTCTGTTTGGTAATAATACATTTTTGCACATTGATTTGGCTATAAGACTGCCTTATAATGCAGCCAATAATTTGTCAGTATAGCATGAGCAGTTTCCTCAGTCAATCAGTGAATAAACTCAAATTGTTCAAAATATTTCTCTCTTCTTTTCCTTCTTGTCTCCCATTGCAATCATTTTAGCTCAGATACAATGTATTACTCCTATTCTAGCATGAACTGCTGGGTTCATTCATCTCTGTTTGCATACAAGGAGAACCTACACACAGCAAAGTAACCACATTGCCATCTAGCATATTTGGAGGTGTAATTACAAAGACACAGACGTGCAAAATATGTTAAACTGTGACATCAAATTCTTTTCAGACTGATTTTAAATTAAATACATTTGCATGGAAACTTTTTCTTTTATTAAAACTCATAGGAAGAAAGTTTGAACTGAATTGGCAGGCTTGATTTTTCTTTAAAAAATTTAAATCAGCGCATCATTTAGTAGTTTTCCATTGTCTAATGTTATTTTCCAGTTAATTGTATTCAATATCTTTTTATTGAAAGTGCCATTTGGTGGTAGTCTTTAAATAAAAGAAAGAAAGATGGGCAAGATGTGGGGAGCAGCCTGGCCAGGTTGCCAGTCTATGGCAGGGTTACTGTTACATGAATAAAGGAGTCAGTCAGTTTATTTTCCATTGCACTGGGATTACCTCACTTCCATATTTTACACTTCCAGTTTTTTGGTACCAAGTTAGTAATATAGTATGATTCCAAAACATGATTACAATTACCCCTGCCATGCAATGCACAATTACTGCAGTAATTTGAAGGCAGCACACATTCTCATTAATAAAGCACCCTATTGCCTTCATTTTCTGTCTTGCTACTCACGGCACCAATTATAAATGTGCAAATGTGCGCTGCAGCTGTGCTCAAAATACACACCACAGCCTAACCGTGTTTGTGAAAATGAATATCAACACGCTTCATGCTGTACACAGCATGTTGCATTCAAGTGGTGAATAACTGATATTAGCTGGGGTAAATGTGTGTCCATCTGCCCAGAACGGTCAACTTTGAGACGGAATTGCACGTTGTAAGATGTGTGCTTGTGTGTCTTTAAAGATCACTGAGCTACATGAGTGGGCTTGTACCTGTGGGTGTGCAGGCATTGTGTTCTTGTTGCTACGAGCAGACCTGCGAAGCGCTTTTCTTTAGCTTTAGGCAACAGATCTGAGTGAGGTTTTTTTGGAAATGCTCTCACACTTCTCATTATCTAACAGGAATTTGCTGCATTGTAAATCAAACATGTATGTGTGTGTCTGTGCTTGTTCAAATACCATGCTCTCAGGACACAGTCAAAAAAATACATTTAAAAAATAAAAAAAAATGGAAGGCTACCAATTCGCCGAAGAGCACGTCCAGATTCTGACAGTGACACCAGTTGTGAAGTAAGTGTGTGTGTGTGTGTGTGTGTGTGTGTGTGTGTGTGTGTGTGTGTGTGTGTGTGTGTGTGTGTGTGTGTGTGTGTGTGTGTGTGTGTATTGGTTCTAAGACAGAAATGAAAAGAGGGAGAGACAGAAAGAGAGAAAGAGAGAGAAAGTGCAGGCAGATGTCTGCATTCACTCTGTGGGAGGCTCAAGGCTGTTTGCCGAGGACAGAGAGACAAGAGAGTGAAAGAGAGGAAAAAAGAAAGGAAGATGGAGAGAGACAGAGAGGGTAGGATTAAATGAAACCTGTTTCCCTTTGATTCTTCACTAATTTGCGGCGAGATGAAGAGCACGGAGAACAAACCACCTACGCAGCACTGTGCCACACCAAAACTCACACACAGACGCGCACGCACACACGCAAAATGCACACCCCTCGCCTAATTCTCAATGGAGTTCAGTCTGACACACAAACGTGCACAGTTACATTCATCTGTAATTCACCGCCTCGCGCCATTCTCACCAACGACATTGACATTTCTCTGCACGGACCGTGTAACCCCTGCTTGACTCCGTTTCTCCTCTATTTTTAATTTTCCACTCATCCCCCTGCTCTCAACTGCATTTTCCACTATCTATGTTTTTCCTGAAGTGAAACCATTATAGCGCCGAGAATACCAGCAGACCGTGTTGCTCAGATACACATTGACTAAACACTCGGGCGCGCACACATGCACGCGCAGGCGCAAAGTCCTTCCTCATTAGCCCTGATTCCCCCTGAGTGACATCTTTAACAAAAGGATGCAGCCTCTGCCGCCATGGCAACAGCCTCCTCCATCTCTATGCGGTGCTTCGGTCTGTTTACATGATGGGATCTCACTCTTTTCTTTCCTCTCACTCCATCTCTCTCTTTCTTTTCTATCTATCTGTCAGCCTCCTGCACTTTATCACTCCTCTCCCTCTCTTTCTCCCCCCTTCTTTCCCACTCTATTTGTTTCTCTCTTGTTCTGCCTCCCCTCAGCATTTCTCCTTCCTCGCATCTCCAGCTCCCCTCTACTTCTCTCACTCGTTTTGCATGCTGCCTTGCTGTTATCTTTACCAGTTTCTGCACCCCCCCCCCCCCACACCCACACACACACACACACACACACACACACACACACACACACACACACACACACACACACACACACACACACACACCCCTGCCAACCACCCCTCTCCCCAAACCCTTAAGGACATTCAGTAGAGACCACCTGCTTGCCAATCAGAAAGTGATATGTGGGTCTATGAGAGAGTGAGAGTAGAGGGGCAAAGAGAAAAAGAAAGAAAAGAGAGTGACATAGATGAGTGTGTGGATGTGATTAAGTGCGTGTGCGTTTGAGAGAATGTGTGTGTGAAACAGAGTGTGAGGGGGCTTCCAGGAGACTCTGATATCTAGGCCATGGGAGTCCAAGGCAGCCAGTGTGTCTGGTGTCACAGCAAATCAACTGTCAGCTGTACACCACCTGCCCACCCACACATGCGCACACACACACATGCGCACACACACACACACGCACACACACACACATATACATCCAAAGTCTGAGGAGAGAGAGAGACTAAGAATAGAACACCCAGAGAGTGTTGCCACTTCTTCCTCCCCTCCTCTCTCTCTCTCTGCTCTCCTCCTGCCACCATCAGAGGTGTTTTGCAAGTGGCCTCCAACACGATAGGAATCTTTTCTGTCTTACACCTTCTCCCCAGAGCTGACTGGCCCTTGTCTCTCTCCCACGGTGAAATGAATCACCTACAATGCTTTCGCTTCCTCTCGTCGTCCGTAGGTACACGGTAGCCGTTAAGATCTTCTTTTTTTAAAAATAGATAGAATAAGAAAAAGAAAAAAAAGGCAGACAGACGTCATGCACGGCCCTCTGGTACCTTCTGCTTTCATTGACCGAGAGGGAGGGAGGGGGAAAGTGGTGAAAACACAGGAGAGATGCTTCTGAGGCGGGATTCGATCCGAAGGCCAGCGGGGGTGAATGCGGTTTCACAGGCCTCGACCGCTAAAGCTTCTCCTGGGAGGATTTCCGGGGGCCCGTATCCACGTTAATGTGCGCAACCTGCAGATATTAGGCAAGATGGAGCACGGTTGTCTCTGCTGCCTTTTAGCATACTGTTTGCATATCAGCACAAGGAGTGGCTAGGACCTCTGTACCAATAAAGAACACGTAATATATAAATGGAGTGTGTGTGTGTAGGCACGTACACAGAGGGAAGTGTGGGTGCTTGCTTAGATGTGGTGTGAGCGTGTTTATGTTCGGTGTGTGTGTGTGTGTGTGTGTGTGTGTGTGTGTGTGTGTGTGTGTGTGTGTGTGTGTGTGTGTGTGTGTGTGTGTGTGTGTGTGTGTGTGTGTGTGTGTGTGTGTGTATGTGGT
>VURO01026442.1:19588-37780 GCA_015108175.1 Pelvicachromis taeniatus
CAATGAGATATGTTACTTTTGATATGCTCAGTCCGTGAAAATGATTGAATTATATTTCCATAACAACGAGGAGCCGAGTGAACAAGTTAAAAATGGAGCGCAGAGTTTTCAATAAGCCATTTATCTTTAACACCAAATACAGTCGTTCAACTCTCAGCTTTGAACAAAAAAAAGTTTGTGCTGTGAAGGTTCAGCAACCCAATAAAAGTTGGATAATCTCAACTTTAAGCATAATTTTTAAAAACATAGTCAGCGCACACACACACACACACTCACACACACACACACACACACACACACACAGTATATTAACCAGTTATTTCATCGATAATGTTCACTTGAGTTTAATGTGTGACTCTGTTCATTTCCTCCTCCAAAACCCCCCCAAAACACTTACAATTGTGCAGTCTTTACAGAGTCTACACTACAATATCTTTATTCATACCAAGGCTGTGCGATATGACCAAAATCTCATATCCAGATATAAGAAATGTCTCATCCCGATAATGATAAATATCACAAAATAGTGCATTTTCTGTCAATTCTGTGAATCTCGAGCAACTCGACTTGCTTGAAGTGTTTTCAGCTGGGTGTCGTGTACCTGGAGTCCAGTGTTTTGACCGATGCATGAAACTATTTCTTTTTAGATTTAAGTTGTAACGGCCGCCGTTTTCTTATTTATTTCTGTTCTTATTTATTACACGGCGTGCTGAGGAGAAAAAAACATTCTAACGTTTGAGTCTAAGGTTGATTTTGAGCACCTGACGGCGCTTTTTTGCTTCTCATCCGTAAACTCTCTCCATAATCTTTCTGCCTACATCCACACAGTGACCATCCAAACGATTGCCATAAACAGTGTATTTTGCGACACCACGAAACAAACAATAGCGTATAATATGAAACGTTTCTTTTCATCATATCGCACAACCTTAATTCATACTAGTGCTCAAGATCAAATAAATAGCCCGTCTTTATAAATTCAAATTTATAAAATGTTGTGTGTATCTATGTTTTATTGACTAAACATTAATGAAAACTTAAAATCTTGAACTTTAAATCTATGATTCAGAAACACCAGTGTCATATTTGGGGAAAAAGCTAATTTATGGTGGACTGTGACAAAGTTGAGAACTTTTCTGTGGTCAGACAAATCGAAATTTAAAATTCTCTTGGATGTTGCATTCTCAAGACCAAAGGGGAGCTTGTTACCATTCAGCTTGTTATCAGTGCTCACTTAAAAAGCAGTGCATCTCTGATGGGATCGAGGTGCAACCTACATCAATTGCATTCTGGTTTACTTACATTTTACACAGCGTCCCAACCTTTTTGGAACTGGGTTTCTATAAAATGGTAGGAAAAAAACTGTTAGTTGCAGCTGCAGTTGTAGTTGGCACCATTATCTCCAAGCAGCTTCAACTACCTGTCCGTGGGTCTGGAGAGTGGGGATGCATGCTCTTCTTGCTGGTTGACAGATACATCTCATCTGTCCAGCTGTCACCTTTCTAATGTCTTCTCTGTCTCCTCTAAACAAGAGTCAATGTCAGGCAAAAGGTGGTCCTGCTGCCCAACATGCCTGCCACTAAGTGTTTGAAAGGGGCGCTAAATGGACGTCTCCCCATTTTTCTTTGCCGGGGAAGGTCGAAGCAGTAATTGTAGAGGGTGCATTACCATAAAGGGCGGCCCCAGCTGTCTGCTGTGATTCACTTTAATGCACCATGTTCTGTAAGCCGAGAGGGGAGCTCTCACTTTGGCCAGTTTTCAGCAAACTCATTTCCAGCCGTGATAACGAGAAGGCAAGAAAACTGTAGGGAAAATCATAAATTATTGAAGTATCACCATGCACATTGGAGCCTTCTTGTTATTGTCAAACTGAGGTCGATTCAGCATCAAAAGTCTCCGTTTTGCACAATCAATGGATTTAATAGAAATCTAGTAAGTCAAAATGAGAATTAAAGCCCCCCATTTAGTTTATAAAGCTGTTGTGGTTTCATGTCACTTGGTCAACTTTGGGGTAACCAGTAATCACATACATTTAGTAGTTTTAAGATCTAGTTACAGGACATACGTCTGTACTGGGGTGGCTGAAGCGCAGCAGGTCATCTGCTCATCGGAAGGTTGGTGGTTCAATCCCTGGCTCCCCCCACTCTGCATGCTTGGGCAAGATACTAACCCCAAGTTGCTCTGCGATGCATCCATCGGAGTATGAATGTGTATGAATTTCAGTTAGGAAAGACTTAAATAACATAGAAAACGGTGCTCGTGTGAATGGGTGTGAATAGGTGAATGTGGCATGTTGTGTAAAGCGCTTTGAGTGCTACAGGAAAGTAGAAAAGCGCTGTATAAGAATCAGTCCATTTATCATTGAATTTGACTTTTTTATGCAGGTTAATAAGATAAAGCTAAGTTGTAGCTCTTAAAAACAGAGCAGGGTGGTGTAGATATACCAGTAGAAACTCTAAATAGTTCAAATAGTTAATTTTACCACTTTGATCTGTGGTTTATCTTCAAAATCCTGGTTTTGTCTAAGCAACAGTCAAAAATACAAGGCTTCACTGTCAAAATGATAAAGAAATTGTCAAATACTATCTGCTGTTGAGATAATTGTACTGATGCACAAGTTACTAATATTTTATATAA
Organism: Pelvicachromis taeniatus; assembly: GCA_015108175.1. NCBI lineage: Eukaryota > Metazoa > Chordata > Actinopteri > Cichliformes > Cichlidae > Pelvicachromis > Pelvicachromis taeniatus. The sequence continues at coordinate 22,226 of VURO01026442.1, forward strand.
TGTCCAAAATGCATTATACAATCTTGTCATTGTTCAATATGAATTCTTATTTTTTTTTTATTTTTAAAGAAGTATTATAAAGGTCTAATTGGTGCAAGAGTCCTATTTTAAAATGCTTTCCCCTTCAGTATCACAACGAGTGTTGTCGTGTGTTTTATTGAGAAATTCTCTCTCTCCATGTTTTTCTCTCTATTTCCATGTTCATACATACTTGAATGTGTTCCCTTGTCTGAGACTGTAATATTTTTTAGCTCGTGATATACTGGCGACCTGTCCAGCCCTGAACAAGACGAGCAGTTTGTGGAAATGGATGGATGAAAATTACATTCCTGCATTTACTGTGGATGCCAAAACAAAACCAAAAAAAGAGAAACCTAGATGGAATGAATGAAGCGCCTTATAAACCCTAACTGAATGTCAGCAAGGAAGAGACAAATGCCAAATGTATTCCAGGATGCTCTGTAATTGGAGTCCCAGAACGAGCACACACCACACTAAGTGAGCTTGTTATGCATACTACAGGAAGACCTTGGGCTGCTGGTGAAATGCAATTTTACAAAATAAATGGACTGATTTAGTCATATGAAAAATCTGATTGAGCTTTTTAAGATTGTCTTCCCATTCTCATTACATGTAAAAAATGTCATTGGTAGCAGCACTATTAAGATTAATGACTTGTGCTGGTGTAGTGTATAAACAAGAGACAGTCAAACAAACTTGCTGGTGTTCAGAGAAGCTTGTTTTCCTTAGCTACCCATTGTGTTTTGTTTTTTTCATTTTTTTCATATTAAGACTTATGTTTGTGATATTAAGAAGCTTGGTCAGAGTGAGGGGAAGAATGTTTTACATTGTTTTTGTTTGTTTTCCCTCACTTTGCTTAATCTCACATTGCCCCACATATGGTGGACAGAGTGCTCGTCAGAATGGGAATGAGAACCTCTGAGGTTAAAAGTACAGCATGACTAATAAAGGAGTTTTAAGACTAATACCAATATTTGGTGATTTAAAAAACTAATATTCTGCTATGTCCGTAAAAAAATTTTCTTCCCTCCCTTCTGGCACAAAAACATAAATAGATGTTCCTGAAATTTGTTGTTATTTATTTACTCATTTATGCTCTGTCCAACTCTCTCCTCTGTTTGCAAATGACTGTAATTCTCACTTAGTGTTTCCAGATAAGTTTAGGGTTAACAATTTATAGTTTTAAATTATGCTTACTGTAGTGTAGTTTGACAAAATGGTCACAATATCAATCATTTATAAAAATTTTTAGACCTGATTCTCAATCCACAGCCTTACTCTCACCTATGGTCATGAGCTTTGGGTAATGATTGAAGAAAGATTGTGGATACAAGCAGCAGAAATGAGCTTTCTCTGATGGGTGGCTAGTCACTCCCTTCAATTCAGTCATTCAGGAGAGCGTCAGAGTAGAGTGGAGTAGCTTCTCCATATTGAAAGGAGCCAGCTGAGATGGTTAGGGCATCTGACAAGGGTGCCTCCTGGGCACCTCCTGCGGGAGGTGTTCTGGGCATGTCATACAGGGATTAGGCCCTGGGGGTAGACACAGGACACACATTACTCGACTGGCTCGGGAACGTCTCTGTTCCCACAGGTGAGCTCGAGGAGGGGGCTGGGCAGAGGGAGGGCTAGGCTTCTCTGCTTAGGCTGTTGCCCACGCAACCTGGCCTACCAGATAAGCAGAAGAAAATGGATAGATGGATGACCGAGAGATGGACAGTTATTCTTTTTCACAAATCTGTTAGCCACTTAAAATACCATTTGAATCAACACCCCTTAGGTGATCAGCTGTGATGGACACTCTGTTACATGTGCTCAAAGACATTAAAGAAAATGTAAGCCAACAACACATCTGAAAGGACTCAGCATTGATCTAGTTGTAGAACTTTAGGATGTATTCTCACTTAGCACCATAGCCTTGTTCTGTGAGGAAAGCTGTGGAGTTCTGTCCTTGGGAGCAGTTGGTGATCTCACCACATTCATTCCTGAGTCCAGTTGAACCACACCCATCCCACCGCTTAATTATACATGCATTTTAAAGCAACCTATGAATATCTATGAATGTATTTCATGAGTATCTCTCCAGTGCTTTGCTGTTATTGACATGCATTTTACACAAGTAGTCACCAGAGTCCAATATAAACAACCACACTTTTGTGTTTTAGTTTATGTAGTTATTGCTAGTTACCTGATATATATACACATAAAACAACAACCATGTAATACCACTTAAATTTAGTAAATGAGTCAAATCTTCATTTTACCTGCAGAAAACGCGTTGACATGTGCGTTTTTGTTGAGTGAACAGATGAAGTGCTGACATGCCAATTGAGCGGCTGATGAAAGATTTCCTTACAGACCACAGTATCAGTCTAACAACTGAACATTCTGGACTAGACCTATTAGTATGTTACAGCCTTTCAGGTTTGAACTCTGCACAAGAGCAAACATCTTGTTTTGTTTCCTGGCACAAATGTTTATGTTCTTCTAATCTATGTCGTCTCGCGTAATTTATTCATTTGTATGCATGGCAACTGCCTAGTGCTTACTCCTACCAAACCCGAGCCCATAGCAGTACATTTGAATAATTCAAAAGCTGCAAACACCAAGCTCTAAATTGTATATTAATTCTAAAATTACACAGCACCCCCCGGGACTGGGTTACACTTTTAATAACTCGTCACAGCTGTACTGAGGAGAAGTGAATGCCGTGTTCCTCTGCACCTTTCTCAGACAGAATTATTGCAGGACTCCCTGTTGTTCCATCTAGCGTCACTGTTTTGCCACAATTTAATTTGTAATGGCTTTCATACAGTAAGTCTTAATCAAGTTATTGTAGATTCATGAAGTGCTGTCTTTTCCTGGGCAGGGAAGGAAGCAATTTTTAAAGAGATGCTATGGGACTGCACTGCACCATCTGCTTATGAACGCCCCAGTCAGTCTTAGATGAGTGGCTGGGTTTAAAAAAAACAACAAAAAAAAACAGGAAAAAAAGTCCCTATAGGATTTGCCTTTTCAATCCCCGCAGGACCTTGTGGCTAGCTTTACAGGCCACTTATGCTCCTTGACCCACTAAGCCATTAGAGGACACTTGTGTCTGCCCTAAATACTGTATGGTACAACTCTTTCACCTTCTCAGGGGAAAAGCCAGCTGTACCTTGCCTGGTCACGTTGCACTTCAGAGAGCGTTAGACTGTTTGCAGTGGACTTCATGCGCTGTTTTAAATTGACGCCCGTGTATTTAATTTTTTTTTATTGTTATTCTTTTACTGGATTACTGTCCAGATCCTTCAATACAGCCCATAGAATGTCTGATAGCAATATGACCTTAACAGCAGACACGAAACACTCACCAAAAAATTTGCATGATGTGGATCTTGAGATCTTTCATTCAGTTCTCTTTTTAGGCTCATCATACTACTATAAAAAAATAACTTCTACTTTAAGGGTGTCTGAAATTGAAAACCATCTTGTTATGGATGTAACTAATGAGCCTGTGTTTATAGTGTTAACAAGCTGTGGCCCGATATCCTCACATTTATCCACACATTTACACTGAATTTATATGAACTATAGTACTATAGCAGTCCAGGGATAAAAACATGAGACATGGAAAAAAGAATCCTTTTTAAAATTTGTATAACACAAAGCCAAACACTGCGGTTCATCTAATGGCCGTCTAAGGCTGCGGCCAAAGTGAGTCAGTTCCTGTAGATTCCCCGCCGTTTCTGATCGTTACAACAAATTTTCTCCGTCATGACAACGGCTGCATTAAAAATCAAATAATAAATGGCTGCTTTTGGTGCCAGGTGAATGCCAACAATTGCACTCCTAATTGTCTGTAAGACTTTACCTCTGCCAATTTAAGTCACGAACTTGGACCTCTTGGCCTTTCTGAAGATTTCAATGCAATTAACTGACAAATAAAATGGATTGCTGTTTGGCTAATTGCACTAACATGCTGGCAATGAAGTCTGTGCTTAAGATTTGGCGACTGAAACTTCTGTTTTATTAATATAACTTTGTGTCTTTGTGATGCACCTTACTTAGCTTTCTAGTGTTGTTAGCCGATAATTTCATCCTCACTCTGGCTTCAGAAAATTGTGATGGAAATGGCAAAAATGCTAAAATCAAGGCTTCAAATACAAGTTTCCAAACAATGGGAGGTGTCATAATGGGTATGTCATTTTGTTCTGTATACAGTCTGTATTGACTAGACCGAGGGACAGTGTTTACAGCAGCTGAGTAACAATTATTCCTGTCCTTCTAATCTTTAGCAACAGCATCTCTGGCATCGTGTAATACAAAACAAGTGTAATATAGTCATTTGAAGTCTTATCACTGTATTGTCCTTTCTATTAAGCAGGACTTTGTAAAATCTATGTAAGGTGGCATTTGAGTTGTTTATCTTATTATAAACCAGTCAAAGTATTTTGTATGCTGCAGAGTGCTTAACATCAGATGGGGGCATTGTTTTGTTTGATTGGCCAGGGCTGCTGAAGTTATATTGAATGATTTTTCTCGGCATGTCTGGCCTCCTGTGCCTCCTTGGGGTCAGGGCTCCTGCTATCCCAGTGTAGACATGTCAGTGAAATGAATGGGGAAGCTGCATTTTTTTGTCACAGTAATTTTGCTGATCTGACCCTTGACAATGAAGATGGCAGAAAAGGCTAAAAAGCATCAAACAAGCTATAGCACAAGCATTTTGAGGGTGGCTTACCAACACTATTAAACCAACACAGACACACAACCCAGGATAAAAAAAAACAAACAAAAAAAAAAAACACGCTAAAGCAAATTGAATAATTTAACAATATTTTTTTTTCATTTGGTAAATTGTATTTTTCTGGGCAAAAGCAAAAACACTAAAACTGACCATTTATTTTAGACCTATAAAAAAAGGGGGAGAGAAAGAAAAAAAACCCAAACAACAAACTGGTGAACAAAAAATAAGAAACAGGAGCATTCAAAATGTTTCATGATTGTGCATCTTTCAAGAAACTATTTTAATGCACTGTTAATTTAAAACTGTGCAGTAGTGTAAGCTGAGTAAACACACTAGGTGTGTTTACTCAGCTTACACTACTGCAACCTGTGGACCTGTAGAACCTGTAGAGTTCAGATTACAATCAGTTTTTTTTCCTCTTCTTTCAATCCAGCCCTTTGGTAAATTACACTTAGCTTTAAATTAGTGTTATATTATTTTGCCATCTTGTTTAATTCATATGATTTATCCTTAAATACTGCACACTCAAAATAAAAAAACACTGGTTTAAGTTGATGTTTCTTAAGGTTTTTTAAGTAATGATTTTGTGTAGTTGTGTAAAAAGCACATTTGTGTTGTGCTGCACATATGAAATTGTTTAGCATACTGGAACATCTTAAATGGAACAAATCCATTACTAGTGTGATATGAGAGAACTCGATTTTGTCATGGGGAGAAAAAACATATCCAAAATTAGCTTGATTTTAAAATAGCTTTCTATGGCACCCCGGTATTTCATCCTACATGCTTGTTAATTGCACTCACCTGGTGTTCCAGGTGTAAGTTAGTTCATAATTAGATGACTAAGATGTAAACCAGCAGGACTCAGCATAGTGTGAACCACTCAAATGTTTCCTGCTGAGGTACAGACTTCTAATGAGCTACTAGCCAGGAAAACACATTGACTGTTGTAGTCCATAAGAATAACATTTATGAGCCATATCGTAGTATACTGTTATGGCATGTAATTTATTTTCTGGTCTTTGAATTGCTTAATGAACTTTCAAAGAACGTTAAACTGCTTATTTGAAAATAATAACAGACACAGGGTAAAAAAAAAAAAGAGAGAGTGATGGGTGTCATGGTGATCATCAGTGCTGCTGCCAAAGGAAGCATAACGTGCTGCACACTTAGCAAGATCAACAATATTACCATCAAAAGTCATCCTGAGTGTATAAATGACTCCCTGGATGTTGATACCCATAATTTTTGGCAAACCATATCCTGAATATGTAGAATTAAATGGAGTGAGACGAATCTAATTGAGATTCATCAATAATTCTTAGTGATCTGCATGAACCCATGCTACTTACAGTGGATAATGATGAAGGCTTGGCAATAGCAGCGCTTCTTTTTCCATCTGAAGGTCAACACAGTAATCATAGGAAGAGATATTATCCTGAAGGTCGGTTCCAGCTTTCAGCCTAGATTAACTTTAATGTCCCTTTTATGTGAATGGCATAACTGCATCAGTGTCCAAACATTTAAAAAAAAAAGAAAAGAAAAAAAAGGTCTACCTGCTGACCCATTCATGTGTAACTTTTGTACATATATACCAGATGAATGCAACCTGCACAGAAGAATAAGTCCTCGTCTAGCTTTGTTCCATGTACTCTACATCATCTCAGAGCAGTGACAGGCAGTCTTTATATGTAACACTGTGCTTGTGTTAAACAGCTAAGGTCTTCTAACACACTCTGTTCCCAAATTAGCTTTCTGGTGTTATTTTTTTCTTTCTCTTCTAATTTTATTGTATGCAGATGTATGATTTTTTTAACACAAGCAGACTTATAAATAGGAGAGAATAGTTAAGGATAGAAGCAAGCTACTGGACATGTGCAACAAAGAGGAGCTGAAATGAAAGTCCTTTTTTCTGTTTTAACTTCTGAGGGAGTTGTCATCAGTTTGTGTTGGACAACAGCTCATCAGATGGTTGGTAACACCACTTTCTTTAAGTATTGATCAATTAAAAAAAGTAGGTGAATTTTTAAAAGTACATGAAGTTATCAATTTGTATAGTGGTTTGCAGTGAGCACGCCTGCTGCATCATTGTATTAAAAAAAAAACATGTTTTTGTCTTTATCAGGTGCTCTTTCCATCTTTTCCTTACAGTGGTTCCTAAATGAAGTCTATTTGTTATTGACGTGTATTATTTGGCAATCAGTGTTCTCTTGTGGTAATGTTTTAACTCTTGTTTTCTTTTTTGTATGTTTTTATTATTATTTCAGCATCTGTGAAATTGCATTTTCCTTTCCTTTGATCGCGAGTTGTTGCTGCAAATCCAAAATAAATTAGCAAGGCAGAGCTTAGACAGGGGTGGAAAACAGCCAAAGTCGTATGCATTAACATTACAAAGCCTGTTTTAGTTTAGACTAGGATTACTCCTGGTCGGTGCACCAACTAAATTCTATTCTGAAGACTCAGCTTAACAAAAGCTTAGCAGTTAAACCAGGTCTAATAAATATAACTCAGTCCCTCCTGGGCCCTGGTCTTCACAATAGTACATACAGAAAAAAGAACTCATACTCCTGTTTTATTTAATTTATCCAGCATAAAAAGCTGCTTCTTGATTTTGAAGAGTTCCTCTTTTTTGGTTTGAAAGTTACTTCACTAAACATGTAAAAATTCTTTCTTACAAGAGGTAAGAGTCAGGTTTGTATTACAGTCAATATAAACAGAAACATTTCATTTTGTATCTCTTTTTTTTATGAGAGAGATGTGTTAATCTCCTCACTCCACAGACAGTAAAATATTATCTTAAATGTGGGCAGAGCCTGTAATGCTTTGAGCAAGAGAATTTTACATTGGACTGAATTTAATTAAGGAATTTTGATCTTTGTATGTCAATATTTCACCCAGAGATACAGTAATGTAGAATCAGCCATGAAAGGTTCATGAGAGAGAGAAATCAGGTCTGGACAGGAAAGCTGCTTGCCTTTTTGTTTGCCTACCATGCGGCCCACTGTAATGTGAAGTAGTAATGGGAGTAGCGCAGGGTGCTTACAATTAGGCGGCAATCTCTGATAAATGGGGTTGTTGGTGGAAACGCTCTCAGTGCTGCATCCTGATGTGGACAGACTGAAAGAGGAGCTGGGCCCACGTTCAGTCATTAGGCCAGGGAATGAAATGGGACGGAAAGTTGCCAAGTGGTTGCCAGGTGCTCTCATCCACTCTTACACGTGCACTCAGCCAGGAACCAGCACACATACAGATACTATAAGTGGCTAAAAGTAAAACACTTCTTTTAGTGTTGTCCCTGAAATTGAATGCTTTTTTTGTGTCTTTTCCACATTTTCCACATTTCACATTTTCACATTGTAACTTGTGCTGTGAATACAAAAAATACAAAGATTATCCATCCTAGAAGGAAAATCGCTTGGAAAAAAACAGGTGCGCATTAGAGTGATGGCTATCCAGTAAAGATTTCTTTTTTTTAGTTCTCCTTTTAAGTGTGCATCACCCTCATAAGTGGAACTCAGTTTACTCCATTTGTCTCTCTCTGTATTTGTGTAGTTGTTTGGCTATAGAGAGTGCAGGATTTTGGGAATGCAGCCTATGCAAACGTGCTTGCCTCTGGTCCACCAAAAAGCCAGCAGCACTTAGTTGGGGGTTGACAGGAAGGGAGTGAAAACAGAGGTCACCATTGAATAAGTAGAAGCATCAGAAAATAAGCAGCATTAAAAGCACAGACGGTGGTTACAGTAGACAGCTTCCTTTTTTTCCCTCCACATCCAGTTACACTTTTTGTGTATATTGAATTAGGACTTTGTTGTATGCTAAACTAAATAACCAACAACAGCTCAAGCACAAGGAAGAGTAACAAACAGACCAATTTTTTCAGATATTCATGAAACTTCCCTGTGGTAAGAGTACCCACCTATCACATGTAGACAAAGGTCTTGGTTCTCACCAAAGGCTGTGTTATCGTAGCTAGTCAGTTAGCATGGAAGTCTGTTAACAGTTCTCTTTGTCGCTGCATTCAGCAACAGTAAAGGTGGATGGAAATTGAGGAAAAAGAGACCAGAGATCCACAAGGAAACCTTCAGAAAGGAGGTTTCGTAGAAGATCTGGTCTAAAATATATAATTCTGAAACGGTTAATGTGAAACAGTTAATGCTAAACTGATTGTCAGCTGCTGCTGTTAGTTTTTTTTTTTTTTTTTTCTTCAAATCCACAGTGGCGGTTTGAAGAGACAAAGCAATTTGTCCAAATACTTGCAGATAATACTGGATTTGGTATACACAAAATATGTGCACGTCTTGCACAGTAGCATCATTTTCATAAAACAATATTTGTCCCTATATTTGAACAACATTTGCAATTATTATAAGTGTTGAATCTCTAAATTAATTGGTGTAATTTCTACATAAACAGTGCAAGTTTTTTCTGCATTAATTAAAAACCATGCAGAGGGAAAAAAAAAAGAAGAGATTTGATGTTTTCATTCATAAAGAGTCTGACTGCTTTGAAGGACTGTAAATTAATCAAACTACACTGTCAAAAGGAAAACAAAGTCTTTTAAAAAAAATCTATTGTAGGGGTGGGGATTCTTTGATTAGCCTGTGCTGAGCAGCTGTGATGTATACCTTTGTACACTGTTGACAAGCTGGGGGAATATTTCATGTGAAGTTTAGTCGTATAGTTTTAATTTGTATTTACACTATGTACTTTGTACTCTGCAAAGTGGTTTGTGATGAATATGTCAGACAGCATTTTATGAATAAGTTGAACGTGAGTTGACTTCGGTGTTCTTTTTAGATGTCACAAACACCAAGCACAGTCTATTCATGTGCTGTCAGTTGTGTTTGTAGAGAGCGACAAGATGGATGTCGAGTAGCAAACACCCTCGTCTGTATCGGCGTCCTTTTACCTGAACTGAAAATGTCCCTGTCTTGTTTAAACGCAGTGCTTTTTTTTTTTTTTTGCTTTTTTTTTTCCCCTGCAGAATTTCTGTATCTAACAAGTTTTCATAGTATGTGATAATTCAAGGCACACCAGAGCGTATTTTGCAGCTATTTTTGTCAGCACGTAGTGGCTTTGACCCTTGCACTTTCTACTCTGGCTGCTTTTACTGTTAAAGAGAAAATTGGATTTCACTGTTCAGTTGTCTCGTATAAGAGTTAAATGTCGAAAATGTGAATGCAAACGCTTTCTCTTGACCATAACTGTTATATATATATTTTTTATACGGTACTTAGAGATGCAGAGGTTGGCAGGGTTTCAGATCAGCAGGTTGCAGAGCTCAGCTTTTATTAAAATGGAATAGGCTTTCCCGTTTATAAATGATATCAAGGATTTGTCCTCCGTTCCTCGTTGAGTTTGACTAGATTGAATTTATCAGACAAAACAAGACAAAACATGGGAAATTAAATTTGAGAATATATAGACCAACCATGTAACAGTATAAAACAGAGTTATATGTTGACCTGCAGTCACACAGTGAGTAAAATGATAAAAATGGAAACCTAGGAAGTGACAATGTTTTTTATTTCCCCCCCTCCCACAAGACTTTTTCTTTGCATTTTAGTGAAAGGGCTGTGGACTGAAGTCATTCAGGTGGAAGGGAAGTCATCAATGTTTTAAACATAGTATGTTGCTCTGCTTAAAAGGCTTGAAAAAGCTCTTATGCCTCAAATAGATTCTCATAAATTGTTCAAGAGTTGTTTATGCCACCAGGAGTAAAGGTGTTGTCACAATGCTGCAATTAGCATTTGGTAGGGGAAGGAAGTGCATTTCAGCAGGTGATAACACAACACCCTAACGACGCTGATGGATACAGGTCTTTGAGCAGGTCGTTACCTTTGGGGCTGACAGATACAGGTCTTTGACGTGGCATGTGTAAAGCCGAAGATAACAATGCTGTAACAGCCTGCCTTTTTGACACCTTTTATCACCAGAAAACGATTTGTAACCGAATGAGGAACCGTGCCAAATGTACTTCTAGTGGAGTCGATGCATCTCTCTTTACACCTAGACACATTCCTAGTTTGTGGAAGAAGGGATAAAAAATAATACATTTAAATCTGATTCTGATATTTCAAAACACAGGAACTTTCTAAATTGACAGTGTTGTGTGGAAAAAGTGATAATTATGCACATTTACATTCATATCAATTCTGAGCTGTATAAGCTGTTCATTATCCGCAAGAGCTGGGTTTTAAATATATTGATATGGTGCGGATTTTAAGTAAACCCTTAAGTAGCTTCTCACACTAAATGTGGAAGGGAGAAAATTTACTTCAAGTTCAGCTTTTGGCAGTGCAAGTGTGTTTTATGGTGCTGGAGATTTTTTTATTAAAATAAAAAAGAGACATATCTGTGGTGCCTTCTGAGCCAGCTTGCTACATGCACCAAACCAGGAAGTGATGCAGCATGCTTTCTCCTGTACAGTTGAATTATGTGAAGAGGTTCTGAGGTAGCTGCCTGCCTAGCTTCCTCACAAAGCTGTGTGTGTGTTCCAGGACAGGTCCTCTGAGAGTTGGACACTGAGGAAGTTTAAATGACCCTCTTGATAAATAGGCAGTTATGGTCTGTTCTCTTGGACCTTCTGGAGTTCACTGTTATTGTTGTTCAGAAACAACTGTTATCAGAAGCCCAGACTGCTAGTGTCACTAGCTTGTTCTTTTTACCTTTTTAAACTGGTGTTTGTTCACTTATTTGGAGAGAATCCATCCATCCATTCTTTTCCACTTATCCTTGTCAGGGTCACGGGTGTGCTGGAGCCCATTCCAGCTACAAAGGGGGAAGGTTATACCCTGGACAGGTCACCAATCTGCAGGGCTAACACACATTGACAAGCTATCATACACACTCACATTCATAGCTATGGGCAGTTTAGAGTTACCATTTAACCTAATCCCACTATCTACGTGTCACTGGACTGAGCGAGAAGCTGGAGTATCTGGAGAGAACACACACAAACACAAGGAGAACGTGCAAACTCCACACAGAACTTCACAGATGACGAAGTCGAACTCAGGACCTTCTTGCTGTGAGACTACAGTGCGAACCACCGCATCACCGTGCTGCTCTAATTTATAATGCTAGTAAATAATTTATCACCGAATGTGAAGGTTGACAGGCTTAACACCTTTTCCTGGCAGAAGATTCATTTTTGAATAAAGAGACAAGTTTGCCAACTTAACAAACACATCAGACACTGAACCTGAAATGAATCTATCTGAAGTCAATCTATTATAATATTCAAAATGCTTCTTATTGGTTAAAGGTTCATGTCTTTAGGTGAAAATTATTCACCAGTTGTTTTAAAATGAAATCTCCAAGATGCATAGCTCCGGCTCAGGATGGCTGAAAATAAATCATGCTTAGTGCCATTAAATGTCCTTCTCCATAAATATGTCACAAATAATTCATTGTCAACAAATTGGTGACATTCAGGAGATTGCTGTTCCTGAGATGCTGCTAATGGTCAGAGTTACATGCAGTCATTGTTTGAGGAAAAACACCTGGTGATGGCAAAGTGGATGATGTCAGATGTTTAACCATAAATGTGTTACACCTTTTCTTTGCATGACAACAGGTTGACTAAAAATACACATAGCTGCTGCCGCTGTTAATGTAGACGCGTGTGCCTTCCAGTATCCGCAGCTTTCCACTTAAGAACTTGCTCACCGTCTGAGATTTCAAATAACTTATTTGCACAAAGTGTCAGTTGGTGTGTGGGAATGTGACATTGTTTATGCGCTATGTAAAGTTTTAAGATTGTTGCAGTTGTTGTTTATTCCAATTTGCATCTCCTTTTTCTTATTCATCGGCCTTGTGGGCCAGCTAAACTCTGTGCACTGTGTGAGCTTAGCGCCTGACTGTTGTTTACCACGCTTCACTCTCTCCCTCAGGACTCGGAGCCGTTGTAATGGAAAACATCAGAAGCAGGTACTACAGCAACAGTTTGAGTTTACAAAGAGAATAGAAAGCATTCGCAAAAAAACAAAAAAAACCAAACAAAAAACAGAGGTACAGAGATGCCTGTCCAAGGAAAAAATATGCTTCAAAACAATATTGCTTAAATGGATGTGTGTGGGTTTTGTTTTTTTGTTTTGTTTGAGTCAGCATCAGGACCAGAGTTATCAGAAGCTTGAATGGCTTTACAAAGAGTGCAGGTTGTTACAGTTCGGGGAGGACAATTTCCATAACACTATTGGTTTTATTTTTATTTTTTGTTTTTGTTTTTTAAAGCTTGTCTTTTGGTGCCATAGCAATGCTTTGATCCATCTGCAAAGACAATCTGATTATGTTGGCCATGTCCAAGTACGTCTGTTATCCCTTTACACAGTGTTCACCTCATTATGCATGCATGGAGGGATGATGCCCTTCAAATACTGCACACTGGAGTCACATCTGTCAGGACCTTGGTGTTGCTTACACGCTCTGACTAAAGGTTAATGTTTTACCTGCACTGGGCATATTTTCGTTTGGTTTTTAATGAGATAATTCTGACTAATTGTCTTTGCATCTTAAGCCATTCTCCACACGGAGATTTCAAAATACAGAACTCTATCAAACAAGGTTAAGAACAGAAGTTTATTTAACTCCCGGAAGGATTTTAAATGTAAATGTTGAATCAGGGATATTTATTGATTTATTTGTTAAATTTTTGATGACTTCAATAATTATTCAGCTGCAGTTTTACATTAGCAGCTGTTGTCAGTGCCATTCTTTCAGTATATAGCAAGCATACAGCTGGTGAACTGTTAAGTCAGTTCCCAGGTGACGTTAAAGCCTGTCATTTTAAAAAGTCAGACTCCTTTCAGGGTCCTTTCAGTCTGTGATGCAAACAGGAGTTCAGTCAATTACAATGTCCAGCTGTCCACAATAGCACTAACGTAACTTTAACGTAATAATTGTCGCTCATCAAACAATTTCAGACAAGTTCTCTGCTGTTTAAAATTACTGTAATACCTGTCACTAATTGACAATTATGCAGCTGTTATCAGTGCTAAATGCCTCATTTGCATACCATGAATATATTTGAACATAACTTAAAAGGGTAAAACATAACAGTACCCTAATATTTCAATGAAGGAATAAATGACGGGGATAAAATTAACCAAAATTTTATTTAATGATATTATACTTTTCCTGTATTCTTTATGTATTGTTTCAATGGTGCATACTACCAATTGTATTCAGACATTTGTATACAATTTTAATTTTCTTTAAGTTTACTTTATTTTTTTAAATTTCAAGCTCGACTGAAATCTGCAGCTCCCCACGTGGACAAACCAAACTCCTTTTTGGAGAAAAGTTTTATGGTCAGATGAGACAAAGATGTTTGGAGGTGGTGAGGCTTTCAAACCACTGTCAGTCATGATGGTGTAACGTGATCTAGGGCTGTTTTACTTCCAGTGGTCCTGGGAAATTGTACAAAGTTGACGCAATAATGAAGAAAGAGGACTACTAAATTCTTCAGCTTCTCTCAAATCAATGGCTAGACACTTGGACACAGTTGGGTTCTCTAACAAGACAATGAACCCAAACTCACCCAAACTCAAAACTGATTTTGAAGTGGATTAGAGAAAATCCAAAATAAAATAAAATTGTCCGCCCTGTTTATAAAAGTCAGCTAAAGATTATGCTTTTCAGTTCAGATTCTGCTGTTCAGGAAAAAGAACAAAGAACAAAAGAAATCATTTAAATGTTTGTAAACCTTTTCTAAACTAATGCAAACTTCTGACCCTGACTGTACAATAAAGGTTGCCTAAGGGTTTTTTGTTTGTTTGTTCTTTTTGATAATCATATGTGTTAGTAACTCTAAGCCAACAAGTCAGGCTTCTGACGCTCAGTTTCAAACACCTAACTCTAAGGAGCCACGCCCACATGATTTTCAAACTGTCTGTTTAGAATGGGTAACCAATCAGACAAAAGCTAGTTTAAACAGAGTGGAAAAAGAGCTAAAATGGCTTGTTTCAAACAGAAGATAAAGCCCTAGTGTAAGCTAAATAGGAATTATGTTGAGTTGTGACTCATGAAAAGCTGCTTGAGTAGAATGCAAGAAGATGGAACTAAAAGTGAGGATAATGGGTCTCCTTTAGTGGAGAACCAAGATGGATTAATGATAAGGCTTAGTCAAGTTGTTTTAGATCAGTAACGTGGGATGAAAAAATCTTTGGCAATCAAAAATGTTGTTTTAGTTTTGCATTTTCCTAAAATTCTTTGTACCCTGCTTTCTTTAAAGGGAACCCCGACTATTATGACAAGTTACTCTAAATATGTTACAAATGATCTCCACTACATAAAAACATACTTCAAAATAACTACAATGTTTTCGTTATTCATTAAAAGTTTGTTTTTTAAAACGGTTTTGGTTCCATGGGAGCTGCCATGTTTTTGCGCACACAATGCATTCTGGGACGATGACGTATATAAGTTGTCGGAAGTATTAGGTACGTAGTAGATTAGAACGAGACAGTAAGAATGTAAACTATATGTCATTAAAATCTCTCCACGCCTCATCTACCTCTACATGATCAGTAGCTGCATCTTGAAATCCTGCATATATGCCACCTGGTTCTGGATAGGCTGTCCTTATTTTGTTTACTGCACATGATGGGATGACTACATATGCTAGCCAGCCCGTCAGCCAGCCCACCAGGTAAACTGTCGATATGAAGCATACCTGTAAGAGCTTTAAAAAAAAAAAAAAAAGCACTATAGACTACTCATTTATGCTTTTTGTCTTAACTGGTAAAAAACAAAAGTACCAGCAGGATACCGGTCATGGAGGCTAACGAGGGCTGCCCAAAGAAGGATTA
>VURO01026458.1:13620-25522 GCA_015108175.1 Pelvicachromis taeniatus
CTTCACATTTATTTTCCAGCTTGGTAACATTAGCTGTGAGACCCTTGATAGTGTTTTTCATCTCAGCTATGTCATCAGAGCACACAGTAAGAGCGTGCTCCATCTCCTTGACCGTACCTTTTAGCTCGGACATGGTAGCATCATTAGCGGCTTTGTCGATCGCCAGCTGCGTCTTCACCGCTTGCAAGTCACACTTGATGGTAGACAAAGCATCACCGAGAGTATCCTGGAGTTCTTTTTTGAAGATGTTGGCGATATCTTTTCTCAGCGAAGCCAGCAACTCGACCTTAAGAGCTTCAATATCAGCATTAGCTTGGCACGAGGGGGGGTTTGCAGGAGACGACGGCTCACTCGTGGTCGCAATTGTGTTTGAATGGTACTGCGAGTTTTAATATTTTTTGATGCCATTGTACGCAGTCCTGAGTAAAACTTCTCAACACAACAGACTACACACTAAAATAGGACAAAAAATTATGGCCAAAGAGCGCAAATGAATAACAATTTAATCAAAGTCGGCGGGAGCTCCCAAACTCACGTCCTACTCCATCAAAGCTCCACCGGAAGTCCCTTGTAATCTATTTTAAACCAAACCACTCCACTGGGTTTAGCTACACTTTGGACAATGTATCCAGAATGCAGTAGCTAGCAAGCTGATTGGAGACCAAAACAGCCAACCAGAATTTTTGCATCCAAGTCTGTGATTGGTTGGATTTCTGTCACATTTATAACTGTGTACAGAAAGAGCTGAGCGTGCAGGGAGCAGAGATGTTGAGAGCGGGAGCATCACACTGAGAGCAGGTCCAGAGATGTCTGTCAGCACACAGAGCAGAGATCTGAGTAAGAGCAAATGCCAACAACTGAACGAGAGGGGCTGTTATTGTGTGTGTGTGTGTGTGTGTATGGATAATAGCAAACACTGAAATACATTTGTTGCACGCAGCAATTAATTTTGTTCGCTCAAATTAATTTTTTTCTCAAAGCAAAAATTGATGTAGTCTCTGTAGCATGTCTTGGGTGTGCCCCGGGCCCTCCTCCCAGTGGGACATGCCTCGAACATCTTACCCAGAGGAGACCACCTCAAGCAGCTCCTTTCAGAGAAAGCTTGCTTCCATCGCTTCTGCCTGCAGTCTCATTCTTTCGCCATCAAAATAACTAACAATAATCTGCGCAATAAAAATTTCAGGCTTAGATTAAGAGAGTTATGGCGTCTTTTCTTTGCTCTGTCTGATGGCAGATAGCTGAATCACATTTACAATTTACTGGCATTGAGCATCAATCCGTTTTTGTTTGTATTATATGTTTTCCATATTCCTTTGAGGACATCCAGTGTGGTTTTGATGTTGGACATTGCTCTGAGGACTGTCTGCTCAATCACATTTCCGCTCACTGTTCCTTTTTCATTAGGCTGTTGGTTTTTCTTTGCTCTTACTCTCTCAGATTAGTTTTCAGCTCACGAGACAAACTTCATAGTTACAGTTCTTTTGTCTCTCTCGAAATGACAGCAGCCTGCCTCAGCTTTTTTCTTTACATCCAAAACATTTCTATTTTCTGTCTCTTTCCACAGAAATAAATCTGATATGAGTACAATTTCAAAACAGCAGGACATGCTGTTTACACACACATACACACGAAGACAGACATTCATCTGAGCAGACCTGTTGAGGTGGACCTGTTAGATGCAGGGCTTAATTAACAAAACCTGGTGAGCCAGAAATCCGTGCTGTCAGTCACGGAAGGAAGTGGAATGTGTGTGTTTTAATTATAGAGCTTTTCGTTGGCCTTTTGGCTATACATTTTTCTTTATGTGTGCCTCAGTTTGTATGTCTGTGTGGGTCCGTGTATATTGGTAGCTTTTTACTGCCCTGTAACTAAAACCTTGAACTGACCTAAGTGGAAACTATGTTGCATGTGATCTTTCTTTTCTTGCCAGAGCTAGTTTAAATTCAGAAAATGTTGGAGCCATGCTTCAGTGCATTATATTAAAAGAAGTCATTTATTTTGTGTACACCAGCCAATAAATGCTACAGTCCACACTTGGTTCACTTGGAACATTTTGATAGAGCATAAATGCATGAGCCATAAATCATATATTGTTGTAATTACACAAAATGTGTTCTAAACCCGCAGACCGTTCCTTTTACACCTGACCTTTAGGACCTCTAAGCCTGTATATAAGTTCATATCAGTTATAGCCCCACCTCATCCTTCTTCTTCTTTGGTTCAACCCTATATTGGTGTGATTTATTTTTCAACACTGTATAACACACACCTGCTGTAAATATAGTCACCCTGATGTTTCTGATTGTGCGTTTTTAGTTCAATTATTGTTATCATTATGTCTTTATTGGGTTTTATAAATGTATAGTACGTGTGTGCCGCATATGCATTATAGGCACAATTAATACTAGCATGAATCGAGAATTCTTGCTAACTTGGAAGTTACGGTGGGTTAAGCTAACCCTCTTCCCAACTGTTTGTATTTGGTTGTAGGAGCTGGAGTGGGCAAGCTATTTACTTGGAGGTCTCTCTTTCTTTTTACCTTTTATTGTCAGAACACAATGCAGGAACACACTGGTCACACTATGACATTGTAAAGTTCTTCCTCTTATTAATCCACAAAGGAATTTGATCGAATAATCCTTCTTTTTTTTTTTAAATTTCAGCAATTTGCAAAATCTGCAAAAAACTAACAATTTCAAACATTTATGAAATTATTATTGCTTGAACTGTATATTTTAAAAAGTTTTGTTTCGGGGGTGACTGCACCGTCCAGGTAAAAGTCTTATTTTTGGAAAGCTGAACATAGTTTGAGATCATTTTCTTCACCTGGGAAACTTCTGATTGAGCCATTCAGTTGTTGAAAATGTAGTTTTCATAGCCTTCTCACTGTCATTGTCTGATACCTCATGGATCTCTTTTTACAATAATTTAAGATGTACGCTATTCTCATCCCAGCTTCAAGTTATCTGCCTTTTTGTTGATGCTGTGTTAGCTGGTTTGTTAGCTTGCAGTTGCTGTTGAGACATGTCTATCCATTTCATTTTGCATGTGCTCCACTATACAAACCACAGCTAAAACTGAATTAGAACTTGTGAAGGGCTGGATTTGGTTTTGACTCAGTTTAATTTGCCGGAAGAGCAGAGCTAAGGTTGTAGTGTAACGGTTAATGAGAGAGAAGCTAGCTATGAGGTTAGTTTTAAAATACAGACGGTGATTGGTTCAGTCTTTCACTTCGAGGGCCCTGTTTATTTTTATATCTTCTTTATTTAGTAGTATTTTTAGTATTACTAATACCACAGCTATAATGTTATGCTTTCTTACACTAAATATATGTTTTGGCCTGGTAATGTGTCCTCAGTCGTATCTACTCATTTCCACTAGCTAGCAAAGCAGCTTGCTAGCTAACAAGTAGACATAGTAGTTTTAAATGATTTCTAGTAAAACAGTAACTGTTTATCTGAATGTCAACTTAAATTAGTGACTTGTTTAATTTCCACAGTTTTATTCAAAGTTTCTAAGATCACTATGTCCTGATTAAGATGCTAATAAACTACTGTATTGTTAAACTAGCTGCTGATGGGCCGCTCTAAGACAGCTTTGTAACTTTGAAGCACTGGCTGTTCGTCTTAACTGTTTTCTGCTATAACGCTCTCCTAACCAAAACCTAAATTATAATTTAAATTCACTTATTTTCTCTAAATAAATTCTAACTCTGTTAATTTTGCATAAAACCTGCTAAAAAGTGCTGTTTCGTGTCTTCTTTAACACCTAATGCTAAGACCATTAGTAGGTTGTGTGAGCATGCATGTTAAACTACCAAGCGTGTTTGATCGGGCTACATAGAAAGTGCCACAGTTGAAATATTGATAGCCTAATGGCTTTTATGGAAACCCGCTTTACTTAGTTTTATTAACTCGCCCTCCACCTTTTTTATGCTTTGTAAGCACGCAAGCACTAATGCACAGAGACACACACACACACACACACACACACACACACACACACACACACACACACACACACACACACACACACACACACACACACACCAATGAATAGTTATTAATTGGGAGAGTGAGCTATTGCCTCTCTAATGCAGCAGAGCGGTGACATTCTGTATTATGTAGTTTAAGATGTGGTTTTAAGTCTAAGCTGACCCACTTGCCTTATCTAGTCTAAAACCTAATGTCTAACATAAATCACACTAACAGGGTTATAGCACTGTTTTCTATCTCTAATGTTTCCTCATGCTGCCCCTGCTGTCTTATTTATTTATTTATTTATTTTTTATTCTTCAGCTCTGTACGTTCCTGTTAGGTCAGCCTGTTTTGTAAATTTTAGTTGTTAACAGTAACAACTCATTTAAAACTTTAACTGCAGACCTGATTTCCATTTCTTTACCGGTGGGGCTTTGAGAAGGGGAGTCATCAGTTTCAGCAGATATGTGATCTCTATCGACCAGATCATTTTAGAAGAAGATCCTATTACGGATTCTTTCTTCCTCCCCTCCCTTTCTATCTCCTTCTACCTCTTCCTGTGTTTTTTCTCTCCTTGTGCATTATGTTGCTGGATATCCATCACAGTACAATGTATTGATTTGTGCTGTAGGCATTAATTATTAGGGAAAAAAAACCCTCTTGCCTGCTCTTTAGGGACTGAGTGAATCTGATGGTGTGTTACAGCAGCATGAAAAATAACCATAAGTTTAATCACTGATGCTGAATATGCTCACAGTTGTTGGGCACTTTGGTTATTAACAGGCAAATTTAATGAAGCTCCATCCACAGTACTAATAGTTTGTGAAGGCTTAATTCTGCATGAAGATGTTTGTTTACTGTTTTCTTGATTTTGAAATTCAGTTCATTACAGAAAAACACTTTGGTTGCAAGACAACAGGTGCTTGTTGACACCATGGTAAACTCATTATACCTCAAATGTTCTTAATTGAGGTCTCATTTACTTGCACATAGCAGGTATATTTGTTTGTTAAACAATTACAAATAATAGCAAAAATGCATGAATTTCTTTCTAATGAGATCAAATTGATTCATTTACCAGTTATGCTTACTGCTGTTGATTAGTGTCATCACTCAAAAGGGATTTAGCGTATCACTTCAGCAGTGCTGCGGGTTTGACTGGTCTGTCTACCAGCTTCAGGTTTATTGAGATCCAATCACAATATAATTCGAAATAAGATACGATTCATGTTTAAAACCAAGCAGCATGAGCCAATGTGTCCTTTGGTCCTTCTTAACATACGTAGACTGTTCTTAGTTCCTTTCCGTCACATGTAACTGCAACACAGAAATGCTTTTTAGAGAGATTTCAGAAACACTTCCCACCATGAGCTATAATGCTTTCTGAGTCACTCACACAGCCGACATCTATAAGTGACTCAGGACTTTAAAGTGACTAAAGTTTATTTTACTTCACAATGGCTGTATCACGTGAAAGAGCTTGGAATTCAGAGGGCAGAAAAGGTTTTCAGGATTGAAGTTCATAGTGATACTAATATGTGAAGTTCAATCAGGTGTACTGTCATGTGTCAAGATGTCAATGACATACTGTTCTGGTTTGTTTTTGCTCCATGAATTAAGTCTGTCTTTTTGCTTAGTTTACATGAAGAAATAATGATAATATATGTTCAGTGTTGCTCATACATTGACTACATCAGTTTCTACAGTGTCATTCATAGTAACATCCAAGGACATCCTGCTTGACTCCTTCAGGTCATAGTAACGTTTTCTGACAAAAGCACGAGGCAGAATCGAGCTGGTGTACACGGAGGAGACAGGAGGACGGAAATGAAACACTTCATTTTGCATGATGAAACTCTTTTAGGCCGAGTGCCAGTACCTTGGCTCTGTGCTGTTGCAGATAAATGAAGAGTTGTATTTCTTACTGAAAAGAAGAGACTTGGAATCATTCTTGTATGATTCCAAGTCTTGTAACACTTCAGGCTTCATTTATGTACCCAAGATAAATACAATGCTGAGAAAAAGTCAGTTTTCACAACACTGTGTAGAGAGCCCCATATAAAATTAAGTACACCCTACGATTCAGTAGCTGTTTTTATCAGCAATAATGTTACTTATATTTAAGAATTCATTTAGGTCTTAGCATTTCAGTCGAGTTGAGGTCTGAGTTCAACTGGACCAGGGCAGCATCTTGATTCATTTCTTGTTTTAGCCATTCTGTTGTAAATTCTCTGGTGTGCTCGGGATGTTGCGTAACGCAGTTTTGACCAAGCTTTAGCTGTTGGACAGATGCTCACACATTTCACTGGAGAATACTTTGGACTACAGAGGAGTTCAATGGCTGAAACGTTTAGCCTTCTAACTCAGACCTGCACAGATGTGGCTCTTAGATTTTTTGCAGTTTCTCTGAGCATTGTACGGTCTGACCTTCACTGGTGTTGGGAAGTTTGTGGCCTTTGTTAACACACTGCTGAATGTTCCAGACCAGAACTAAGAACTAGGCCTGAACAACTGAAGAAACTTGTCTGGTGAGAGGTGAAATGTTTTCAAGCAACTCAAAGAAGTCCAGATTCTTTTCTCTCTGGGCTCTGTAGATTACAATGACCCAGATGTCTGAGACCTTCACAGATATATTCTATGGAAGTAGTTTCTCAAAATGTGTAATTTGAGATCTTTTACAAAGTATAACACAGAGGCCTGTGAAAAAAACTAGCTTATTTTGACTTGGGTATAAACAGAAGGTCCTAAAGCTCCAGAGTTGGTAAAATCTATTCTTGGGAGCGATGTCGTTTTTCAGATGGACATGAGAGGAAACGCTTTCCAGACAGTTTACAGTGCTGTGCGTTAGATAACTGAGTTTAAGTGTCGGTTAGAATCCCTTTTGGGGTTCAGACACTGATTACGATATAGGATGACATAATCTGCATAGTAGTTGGGGCTACAGGTCACATTTTTGGGTCAGAAAATGTCAGAAATCAATGATCAGATTTAGTCTGCTGGCAGTTTGCGTGTTATTTTGCTGTTCACTTCCTTCTCTTTGTACTGAATGTGGGTACTTAGGTGTTTAAATCAGCCTTATAATAATAAAAGCCATTTCCACAACGAGAGTGTAAACTTTAAAAACCTTGTCAGCTATTATAATAATTTCGATTGATGTAGTCTGCTCTTGTCTAGATTATCATTATAATAGTAAGCCTTGCAATGCTTGCCAACAGTGTTTTGTTAGGTGTAGTCATGATACATCATAACATTGCTATTCAAAGACACTGGTCATCTTTATTGTAGCTGATTATAGGCTTACATTTGCCCCTCACAGTCATCTGGTTTCCTCTCTCACGCTGGTCTGCTACTAGCAGACTTTATTCATTAGAGCTTTTACGTCATTTACAGGCTAAAATGTTTAAAAGGAATCTAAAAATGAAAACCAGAAACCCCAACCGAATCCGTGCTTCAGTAACTAGAGGATACAGACGATTAATTCTCCTTTTACATCGAAAAAAACTTTCACAAGACTACAATAATAATAATAATGCTTTGGTTACAGTGTGAACATAATAAATAGCAAAAGTTCACTAAGGAAGATTGAGTTAAAGCATCACCTTAAAGTCACTCTTAATTGTTGGGGTAAACCATCCAAAGCAAGAGAGGTGACAACGAGTTCAGGCGGGGTGAGTGGGTGGAGACGAATGTCAGAAGCAAGACTGAAAGGGAAGGTTTAGGGCATCTCAGAAATAAGCAGATCAGAGGAACAGCTCAGGTTGAGCAGTATTGAGAAAAGAAAGAGACGTAATGCTGAGATGGTTTGAACATGGTCAGTGGAGCCACATGACTATATTGGACAAAGGATATGGAGCTGCCAGGCAGGAGGAGGGAGGTAAAGATAACATACAGTATCATTGGTTTTGTATTTTATCAGAAATGATGGAGGCTTCAGTGTAGCATTATGCTGGATGCTTCCTGCTCTTCAATTACATTAACAAATACATTCAAACAATGTCCTGTTCTGTTTGGGATGAGGTAATTCAGTTTTGACAGTATCTCCCATCTCTGATGACGGAGAGGAAATTGAATTGTGTTTCCATCTCACACAGCTCCCCCCCCGCCTGCCTTCTCCGATCTGTTTTTCTTCCACGTGTCTCCTTTTTCCTGTGAGCCTCGGAAACTCTTCCTGGAATGAAATCACTGTGTTAGTGTTTAATTCTTGTGGCTTGCCTTTTATCTTCCTATTAGAGTTAATAGACAGACTAAAAATGTAATCAACAGATTGATTAAAATATCCCAGTGTAAAAATATGTGCAAAGAATCATTTAGCTTGTCTTGTATTGTGTTACCTGCAATCTTCTCATCCTCCCTCATGTGTCACCCTCTCTTTCTGTCTCTCTGTTATGAACTGCTACATGAACTCGGGGTCATGGTCAGACTCAAGTCTGCCCCAAACAGTAAAGCAACCCAGGACTTTACTCCAGTACGACTCAGTAAGACGTCTTTCCTACTTTTACTGCATCTAAATGCAGGTTCCATTAAAAGGGCTATGCTCTCAATCTGCCAGTCATAAATACCAAGTAAAATGTTTCTGTGTAATGGTGACTGTAAGAACTACACTTTACAAGGTCTAGCCATGCTTTGGCTTTTCATTCGTAGTTCCTCAAAATAACCCGACATTTGACTATCGGCCTCTCACTTCATTAAGTAATGCAGTGTGGAGTAAAATTAGTATTAAAAGGTTCACAAATGTGTATGATATTATTCACAAATGTAAACAAAGACTGTTAAATAAGCCAAATGTTAAATTTGGAGTGCTCACAAATCCACACTCACAAATAGAGAGGCATTTGAGCACAAATCTGAACATTTGTTCGCTTTCAAACAACTTCTTGTGCACATAAATATCTAAAAATATAAGTGCCAATCTTATCACTTACAGATACTTGTGCACAAATTGCACAGCTCAAGCCAGAAATCCTCAAATGTAAGCTGCAGTTAGGTACTGGTAGTAAACTGGGACAACTGGGGTTCCTTTCTGTGTTTTTCAAGTACAACTGACACTTGTTCTAAATAAACAAAACACGAACAATTATTAAAATGAAATAAAAAGAACATTAAATGTTTGAATACTTTTTGTAATGGACTCTGAATTGAAGATTTGTTAACACGTATATCTTGCAAATAATGCACATCTGAATGTCAGTCCTAGTGCTCTTCTAGTTGTACCTATTGTAAGAAGTGATTGCTCTTGTCTTGTAATATTATTGTGCAGAATATGGCTCGGGCCCTATTTGTGAACATCAGCATTTCTTTGCAGCCCGTGAGAAATGAAGATCCTGTAATGGAGCTTCAATAAAAACCATTTCTTTAATACATACAAACTCAAGATGGCAAATATCCACTGGTGTGTGCTGAAGGGTTTGGGAAAGATCAACAAGCAGGGTTTCCATCATGTGCTTTAATAAAATCTGTGTAGAGAGAAGAGGTGTGCGTTTGAACTCTTGTGCACACCTGTCCATTAATGTGACAGGGTGCACCCAAGTTACAGTTTATGGCCCGTGTATGCTCACTGATCTCACCCATGCAAACAGCGCTGTACCAACAAAAGTGATGTCACATCCGCTGGCACAAGGCAACCTTTGGTGTCATTTCAGCCGAGTCTGCACCCCCCCAATTAAAAGCGGTGAGGAGACGAGTAGGTTTCATCCAAGTGGTGACACCTGTCATTCAGGCGAATACAGCAATGAGTATTAGCGCCCTCAGGATTGGTAGAAATAGTACAGAGATGTGGCGACACGACTGTTTGCGTGTGAAGTGACCATTGTGTCAAAGATAAATGGGTCCTTAGTGAAACTGCTGTATAACACCAAACCACAACAACAGTTGCCTCAGGGCAGTTTATAATGTACGGTAAAGGCCCGACAATAACAATGCGGTAAGATGGAACGGCATGTCTGTCTTTGGGAACTTAGCATCACTTTGAAACAGGGTGCGATCGTTGTTGCTGTTTGTCGTGGCTTGACTGAACAGACATTAAACACACACAGCATTGTGCATTGAGCCAGAGCTGCTGCAGTCGCCAGCAGTTTTTTGAACTGCACACACACATCCACATAAATATGCACAGCGACATCTTACGTCAGTGTGAACCTTTGACCTACTATAGTTGCACAGTACACCAACACATGTTTTGCATGATACAGATCAGTTCAAAGCAGGATCCAGAGAGAAAATTTGACTTGGCAAGCTCCTGATAAAACAGTCCATCTGTGTGTGTGTGCATTTGGACTTTTAAATGATCAAGAACTTGTTTCCCACTATGTTTTTATCCCTGACAGTAGACATGAGTCAAGTTTAGCTTTAGCCCTTATCTCAAGGACTGGAGTCTGGCTTCCACTGCCCTTTTTCCAGAACTTGAAAAGACTGTAGAGTGTGAGTGGACAGAGAACAGAGCCTCCTGGATCATACTTAGGATTATAAAATACTACCGTTTCCCTTGGGATTAGTGGTTGAATGTAAATATTCATATTGGAATCCTTTTAAAACTTCTTTAGTTCTCTTGTTGTTTACTGTAGCATAGACAAAATGACAAATAACCAAAAATAAACATTTAGCCAGACGCAGCATAGAAAGGTTCTGAAGCTTATCAATAAAAGGGCCAAGATAAAATGAATAATCCGTTTCAGATTCCTTATTGTCAGTGCACAGTTATCATTAACTGAAAGAATCCAAAATGCACTTGATATTAAAGATCTAACAACCTGTCCTGATAATTGTGCAGTCAGATTGTGTGCTTTGTGATTGTGTTTTTTTTTTTTTTAACCTCACTGCATTATGGTGGTATTACTGTTAATTACACAAGTGACTGTAAAGCTATAGCATTAC
The DNA here is from genome assembly GCA_015108175.1 of Pelvicachromis taeniatus. NCBI lineage: Eukaryota > Metazoa > Chordata > Actinopteri > Cichliformes > Cichlidae > Pelvicachromis > Pelvicachromis taeniatus. Next base: position 24,468 of record VURO01026458.1, read on the forward strand.
ACACAGAAGGTCCTCAAGCCACACATGAGCCACGCACAGCTACTCTGTTTCCGATGTTATCTACCACTTTCTAATCTTACATTTCATTGAATCCACTTTACATGCATACATGTTGGTACTGAAGGGAAGACAGGCCACAATAGTCTTTGTCTTAATTTGTACTCTGTGTCTCTATCCTAGTTCTCTCTCTCTCTATCATCTCTTTCATCTGCCCTTTCTCCCTCTCAGAGTGTAAAGCCTTTTCAGGCTTACTCAGCATTTTCTTATCAATGCCCCGACGGGGACAAAGCTTTACGCGCAACGGCTGTGTGTCCACATCGCTACCGTCCTCCTCTCCTCTTTCTTGCTCTTAGTTCCCTGTCTACTTTGAGCATCATCACATTGTAGTTTGCATCTATTCTATAAAATATCAAGAATAAGTTGACTAAATCACTCAGACTTCAGGAAAACCAAAAATGATGTCACCATCTCTCACAGTCACACAAAGAAACCATTAAAGAAGAGATGAAGCAAAGAGAGAAAAGCAGACGCAGATTGTTTTCAGTTCAGCCGGTTTTCTCTTACCTGGACCAAATGAACCACATCTCCATACGTAGAGCTATTAAGCCGAGCACGGCAGTCGTAAACAGCTGTGTGTATGATAAAGAAGTGGCGCACGGAAAGGCAAAGCAAGATTGAAAACATGATTTCAGAGCTTTGTGGTTATGTAAGATCACAGCTCTTTCAAGTGTGCATGTTTTAGTTGGTCTCTATTATTGTGGAAATTGCACCCTCTGCCTCCTGTCACTGATGGAGTTGAATAACACTGTGTTCACATTCTTCATCCTGTGCCAAGCACCTTCATGTTTAATTTATTCAGACTGAGCTTTCTCCTGCTGTCCTGTCTGACACACACATCCAAATACACCGTCAGCACAATGCTCAGACAGAGCAGCACGCAACCTGTCTGCATAATGCAGGAACACACACACACACACACACACACACACACACATACCTGTTTTTCCTACATCGTGGGGTCCACGGAGTGACAGGTGCCTGATGGGATCCACCCT
>VURO01026469.1:0-29323 GCA_015108175.1 Pelvicachromis taeniatus
GCGTAGGGTCTGACAATGGGTTCAAGGATTTCATCTCGATACCTTATGGCAGTCAGAGCACCATTTCCTACGCAGTAGATGTCTGTGCGTCCCTCCATGGATATGCCTCCCCAGACCATCACTGACCCACCACCAAACCTGTCATGTTGAACGACGTTGCAGGCAGCATATCGTTCTCCTTGTCTTCTCCAGACTCTTTCACGTCTATCACAGCTGCTCAGGGTGAACCTGCTCTCGTCTGGAAAAAGTACTGGCCACCAGTGGCGGACTTGCCAATTCTGGTGTTCTTGAGCAAATGCCAGTCGAGCTCCACGGTGCTGGGCAGTGAGCACAGGGCCCACTACAGGACGTCGGGCCCTCAGGCCATCTTCATGAAGTCTGTTCCTGATTGTTTGGGTAGAGACATTCACACCAGTGGCCCTCTGGAGGTCATTCTGTAGGGCACAAGCAGTGCTCAGCCTGTTCCGCCTTGCACAAAGGAGCAGGTATCGGTCCTGCTGATGGGTTGTGGACCTTCTACGGCCCTGTCCAGCTCTCCGAGAATAACAGCCAGTCTCCTGAAATCTCCTCCATGTTCTGGAGATTGTGCTGGGAGACACAATGAATCGCCTCATACTGCCAGTAGGGATAATTACTCAAGCCAAAACTAGCACGAGTGGAAAACCAGCCAAAAAAGATCAAGAAGGGGAAACTTGCAATGACCTGCTTAACCAACCAGGAAATTATCAGACAGGTTTAATTGATTTCATGCCAGGCCCAATACAGTAAGTGTTCCTTTAATTTTTGTGAGCAGTGTATGTGTATGGGTTCAAAGAGATTTCAAGGTTCAAAACTGGGGCCAATAAATGATACAATGCCTTTAGCATTTATCCTTTTGTTCTTTTTATATCACATTAAATATTGATGAGTGTGGGTGTCTACCGTTGTCAAAGTACCTTTTCCATGTGCTTGGTGTTGTTGGTGTTGGTGTTTCGGTTCACGTTCTGATCTGCTTCTTCTTTGTCTCGACACTTCTGGTCATAAGTCTTCTTTGACTTGAGACAAAACCACAGTCGGCACTTTAATTATATATTTTGACACTTTGGTGAAAAAAAGAAATTCAGCAAATATATAAATAACGTCAGTCTATTGACACCATGTCTTTTGGAGCCACCGTCTGATTTTTATTGTCACAGAGCTTTAAATGACAAGTACTTCTACTTTTGGCTAAGATTTTAATGGTTTTAAATGCTGCCCTGGTCTTCACTTCCCAGACTGGTAAACACAACTTCCCCTACCAAAGAGGAAGAACAGCAAGGATAAGAGTGGCATTTTCAGAACACAACTGAAACTCCTCTTACACGAATCACTAATGGGAGCTCTTGGAGCCATGTTGTTTAAATACTTCTGGTTTTCATTTTACTAAACACGGGACAGAACACGAGCTTGGGACTGTAGTTTTTGAACCTTAAAATTTGGATAAGGAAGTGGTTTTGCAGTCCAATCACCACAGCTACTTCATGTGACTGATTTCACAAACTATTTATATCAAACGATTGTTTTTGTTATTACAACTAAAAGGAGTAAAAATGTTCTTGCAGAAAAGTCATTAATTCTGGTAAGCCTTCGAAGATTTTTATTTTTACTTACATCCATTGTCTTCTTGTACTGTGAGGACCTCTGTTTGTGGAGAGCATCCATTTGTTGTTCTACCTAAAATGACAAAGTGTCATCATTAACTTAGTGTATTACCTGTATGCCTTCAACATCTCAGTGCATTGCAATGCAGATAAAAACCTTTTTCCTAGCTTCTTTCTGCTTTTCTTTGAAATCTTCCAGTTTCTTGGCCTCCTCCCTCATGTTTTGAGCCAGTTGTAAATGTGACAGACTCACTTGTTCAGTCTCTGCAGGACAAAAGTATACTTCAGACTGCAGTCCTCATAGATTTTATAATCAAGCTTTGGGGTTAGTAAGGAATCAAGTAAGGAAAAAGTGCTTACGTAATTTCAACATGTCCAAGGATCTCTTTAATGTGCTGAAAAAGCAGAAGAAGACATTTTTGGTGTTGGCGCCTTGCAAAAACAAATCATGTATCCTGGACTATGATCAATGGTTTATCAAATATGGCATTCCCCAAGGAATTCTCATTTCTCATTATGCATGTCAGCCTGTTGCTCTAGCTTTGAGAAAAACAATATTCATTATCACTGTTACATAGATGAAACCAGCTACCTGACACACTTGACAGCTCAATGAAGAACCTCAGTGGTACTTAGAAGCAGTCATCCATAGCTCAATCATGGCTTGTGTAGACTACTGCAACTCTCTTTAAATGGGTTTTCCAAGATAACATAAATATAAGACATCATTTCATTTTTAATTCAGTTGACAGGATAATTGAATTGATTCTGAAAAACAGAATTTATTTCAATATATCACTGATGTTTTTATACATTATATCTCCAGGTCTTTGAGGCCCTCCTAAAAACAACCTGCTCGCGTGTCTGTCCAATGCACCCACATAGTCTATTGGGAAATCTTGCTAGCAGAGATGTAGCATTTAGCTGATAATTTAGCATACCATCTTGTTGTCCAAATATGGTTACTTTTCGCTCCAAAAAAAGAACAAGAAGAAGCAGAAGAAGAATATAAAAGCTAAATTTCACAATCTATGGTGCAAACAGGCAAGCAAATGATAGCAAATAAAAAGTTCACATTTTAATAGAGGAAGGAAAAGTCTCATGGAGGTTTTCTAAAGGAATTACTAATTAAATAAATGACTGATAGGTTAATTGAAAACTCCAAATTGCCCATAGCTATGAATGCGAGAGTGACTGTGAGTGGGACTGGTTGTCTGTCTACTTGTGTTAGCCCTGCGACAGACTGGCGACTTGTCCAGGGTGTACCCTGCCTCTCGCCCCAAGACAGCTGGGATAGGCTCCAGCGCCCCCCGCGACCCTGAAAAGGATAAGCGGCTGAGAATGGATGGATGGATGGACTTTTAAATACATAATGAATGTAATTTGATACCAGTCGTAGTCTGTGATATGATTGGTCTTATGAATTGTGTATTCTGTCTAAAAAGTTACAATTTGTTATTTTTCACCTGCCAAATATGAGTAACATGTTCCTATACAGAGTTCCTCCTTTTCACCCCCTAAACTGAAACTGACCCGCAGGCCTCAGAATCAGTGAAACCTTGATTATTTGAATTATAGAAATATGACTCAGACAGTTCAGTCTGACTCCAAAAAAACCCCAACAGCACTTCACTTGTCTAGAATAGATTAACTGAAATGATGTAAATAAATGAAAGTACATCCTGACAGCACAAGCATTCTGTTTCCTTCTAACTGATCTTAAGATTGCTGTAAAAACATGTCTAAACATTTCAGTAGAGCCAAACTGCCTGTGGATGAAAAATGGCTTTACCCTTTCAATAGGGCATCTTTAAAAGATGATTTCAAGAAGTACTTTATCTTGCTAAGTCAGTGCTTCCTATTATCTTCCTATTATTAGTATGAGCATTAATTAAACAAGAACTGGGCTTGTTAATGAAAGATCGTGGCAGCGGTGCCATATAAAATTGGACTACATTAACATTAATAACCAAACTGTCAATTTTACAGAAGTCCAAACTTACTTTCTAAATTCAACTTCTGAAACAAACTGAGAATAACAAAAAGAACTTTTGGTGACTAGACATATTGTTTTCTTTGACCTTTCTTTCTGCACCACAGCTGAGTCCAGACTTCAAAGTACTGTGTCAATAATGCAGAAACACACTCATGCATTAGACGGGTGGGGCTTCCTGTAAATAGAGCAGGCCAAGCACATAATAACAGCACATCAACACGGAGGTTGCTTACTTCATCTCACTGTGTCCACACACCTTCTTGGACAAACTAAGGAGATCTTTGGCATACTTCTCTTCAACTGATGCCCTGAAAGAAAGTGAGGTAAAAGCATACATGCAAAGATTAAGCCAACAAACAGAGCAGGCTGTCAGCCAACAGACTACATATGAATTTATATGCAAAACCCATACTAGACATCTCTGAAAGGTAATGATTTATCACAAATTTACATTTATACATCCCTCAGGCTTCACTATCAGTATTTTTTAGAAGTTATAAATTTACATATTAAATTACAGGTTAACTGACACAAAAGAAGACAGGACAACATTTACATGTGTGGTGTTATAATTGGTGTCTGTTCTTTCTCTGAAGAGTCTTAACGGGAACACTGAAGCAACATTGGAGAAGTAAATGTGAAATGTGGAAATAGGCTCTTTAAATATATAATTAACTGCAATACTGTTAAACTCAGCTATATTTTAAAATATCTTGTGTCTTGACAGGAGAATTTATCAGTTGTAACATGCATTGTACAACGATAAATATTAAAAAAACATACATATAAATATACAACTGCATACAATTTTACTATACTAATACATGTCCATGCTATAGTACTGACCACTTAAAATTAGATAAATTTGCTAATTAATGCTGATAGAAGACTTAAAGTAAAATGTAACTCTAACACACCTCAAATTAATTACACAACATGAAGATGAAGTTAACACCATTTACAAAAAAAAATCATAAAACATGCGACTCAAACAGCCGAAATCAGGAAGTTCTTCACACTAAGTTTGACCTGAGTCCTTTGGTGTGGAGGGCGGTCTGTCGTGGCTGCTCTTTGGTATAAAGGTATCTGTGCATTTCTGCAAAAATGACCTTAAAATTTTTTTTTTCAGCATAAACGAAAGCTGAAAAAATTGCATTGTTGCTGCTGTTTTCCACAAAGCACCTCACTTTGACCATGTTTCCTTACTCTACTTTTATTTTGATAAATCTTACCACAATTATTTTGAAAACCACTGTGGTTTAAAAATGGTTCTGATCCCCAAATTAGGAAACGTCCAGTTATGTTATTGTATAACATCCTCCTTTTTTCATAGCATTGACCTCACTATGTCACGTTTCTGACTACATGCTGGACTTTTCTACGTGTGGGCTGTTTTGTTTTGTTTTTGGTGTGTGTGTGTGGGGGGTGGGGCACTGACAGATTAATTATTATAAGAGGAATTACTGATTAGATGTGAAAGTTTACATGTCTCCATTATAAACCCTGATGTGTCACGTCATTCCTTCTCGACTGAGACTTTTGCTGGTCTACTATGATGCAGAAGTGCGCAGAATGAACCTTAGAAAATCTTTAGAAAGTAGAATTTTGCTACCTTTCTAGTATTTAATCATATAACAGCAGTATTGTCCCTTACACAAATGACAAGATGGTAGGACGTGTTTGTGTTTCCACTATGTTTGCTGGGATTTGAAACACTGGAAAGTCCTGGGAAATGTAAGACACAATAATCCCCACATATCAAAAACACATGCTATAACCTCTCTAAAAGTTCCACAAAATGTTTTGTACTGACTAAATAATTAATAATCAAAATATGTATTTATCTGACTTTCTTTTTTTTAGATTATAGCCCCTAGAATCTACTTTCTAGGCAACTTTATTCACCATATTCCAGTACTGTCCTTAATCTAAAAATGCTGTCCTCCTCCACTACACTACTTGTTCTTACAGTTTATTTTCTTTTCACTCCATCCTAATTGCATGCCTGCAGCCAAAACTTGCATTACATCTATCTATCGTGCAGTCAGTTACATATATGGCAACAACTGGCCTGTAAAGTAAAGCTTGAACACAGTTTTTGCAGATTTTGGTTAGAGCCAAACATCCCATCAGTTTTGCATTAGTACATATAAGGATGACGGCATTACCTAGCTTTCATGAAATCTTCAACCTCCTTGCATGTCCTCTTGCCGTCATTGAGATACTGAATGATGGCGTCGTACCCGACAGTGGAGATCAGGTCCGAGTTCTGTCAGCAAGATGCGCAGACAGTATTACAGCAGACAGTTTTACCGCAAAACACATATCCTAACTAAACAGGGAGCTGTACCTCTGCTACCTCTTCTCCCACACCCAGGTCTTAACTGTGCGACAGTCACGCTCTGGCTAAACTTGTCTAAACATCCCTACAGACATAAATGAGCTTCACAATAATTGACTCCGAGTGTAATTAATGTTTGGAAGTAGGCATCTCTGTAATTTAGTTAAGATGAGGGCAACAGCTTGTAATCAACTAGCCAGACTTTCTATTGGTTTAAAATACGAGGCCATACTTAAACATCGCAAAAATCCTGTAGTGAAATTTAACTACATATATTTCCTTATGTTGCGTAGAGGTAAATTTTCTGGTACTCTCAGTATTTACATGCTAATCTGCTGCGTTATGAAGTTTACTCTTTACTCCAGTGAAGGAAAATACATTTACTATTTACACTGCAGAGAGAGAAACATGTGATCTGATTAACATAGGTCAAGTTACACATGAATGCATTACCAAAACCTCCCCAGGAGTTCATATCAAGTGTTTTTAATAGCTTAGTTTTGATGCTCCTCTTTGCATACTTTTGTATTATTTTACAAAAGTAACATCCCTCAACGGGATTCCCGTTTATAATAATTAATACAATGCAAAATACAATTTTTAACAAACCATCTAAAGCTGAATCAAAAAATGTAATGTTTATAATTCCAATCACAAGTGCATAGAAAGACAAACACAATAAAGTTAATCACATCTTCTTTATGCTTCGGTCTGAGTCAGCGTTACCTGTTTTATTTTATTATTTTTTTTATTTTTTTTTATTTTTTGTCTTAACCAAAAGTTATAATCATACGAATAAATGAAAGAGAAAAAAAAACTCACCCAGAAGAAATCCTTAAAATGAAGGTTCTTCATCATGTAAATGGAGCGGGCAGCAGACAGGTGATTTTTCGCAAACACTGATCATGTAGGAGAAAACGCCGACTGTCAGCCGAGAGCTGCACGAAGTCCGTCAAAGTGACGCACGCGCAGTCACATGACAACTGAAGCACCAAAACCTTTATCGGATTTTTGAGCTGAGCTTGGTTTTGCCGCCATCTGATGGCTGATGGGAGTACTTACAGAGTTTACCGGTAGTTTAACAGGTGTCAGATGATTAATTACAACAACAACAGCAACAATAATAATAAAATACCACAGGATGTTAGTAGTTCATTTTAAGGGGACTATCCCTAACAACAAATAAAACAAAAGTAGTACACTGTAAGAAAAAAATGTGAAATCCTAATCTGTAACGTATTCGGTAAATAAAGCTGTTAAATAAACACAATGTAGACAAATAGGAAAACCTTGCAGCACTGTAATAGCAGCAGTAGCACAGTAATGGAATAACCCATGTTAATGAACAACCGCTTCAGCATCATGGACAATCATTGTCCCAAGCTATAGGACTGAACTATCCCTTTAGATCCTCTCTGTCTGTGGCTGTTACACTAACTCATAAATTACTAGATAGGAGTCATATTTATGTTTAGATTTTATGTCACTGGTTTTATCTGTATCATGGTTATTGTATCTGGACTTTATTCTGTTCCTTTCACAATATATTTTTGCTATTCTTGCTGAAAGTGTTTCTGTTTCTGCCCCTATTTTTATTGCACTGAGCACATTAAAGGCCCAAGAGTTCTTATCTTTCTACATGTGCATGTGGAGTATAGCACAGGTCATCAGGCATAAAAGACAAATATCCTAACTGTTTAAAAAAAAAAAAATTAATTATCGGACTTCTCTAGTATTTGAATAACATTTTTTTTTTTTTGGTCTATCAGTGCAAGAATAAAGGAATAAAGGGGAAAAAAATGCCCACCACAAGGTGGCATCTTCACGTTGTTTTGTACAACTAATAGTCAACAACAAAGGGAACTTCAGTTATTAATTAATATCAGTTAATAAGTTAATCAGTTAGCCTAGTTGGCTCTAGTTTTGCTTTTCAAAGGTTGTAAGGGTGCACTGGTCATAGGTAACTATATTAACTGTAGTGATACACAACTCTAGTTGATCATTTTCCTTTTAAGCCACGTTGTACTTCAGCTCCACGACAGCAGAGGGCAATATTTCACATTTACACAGCTGCAGTTACCGTTTACTTTCCCCCTTTGTCTCAATGTACAGGTCGGTAAGCCTCTCCTCTTCGTGTCTGAATACTTCTGAATATGTGACAATAGTAACTGAAGCAGACTTTACTGCAGTGTCTCAGGGTATGAGCTACGATGTCTTATTTCTCATAAATTTTAAAATATGCCACTTCAGAATATCCCCTTCACTTGTCAGTCAATATAGTTTGGGCATTTACGTCACTTAGTCATAGAAGCACGTGCAAAAACACACGGGGGGGGGTATTTTCACTCAAGTTTCTATATTTCTATATTACTCCAATATAAACTGATGTTTTGGATGTCCTGACTTACCAGTGAATACATTTCCAGTGTGGGCTTTTATGGAACAGCATTCCAGTAGAAGCAGTGTCACATGAATTTTTCATTTGTGCTTTGTAGCACATTAGAAATCAGGCAGGTAGGTATGGGCAGCTGTGGGTTAAGGTCCTGCACAGGTAAGTTGGTCTACCTTAAACCCTACCCCGGTTTTGTCCAAGCTGACCTTAGATGTACTGAGATGCTTTTGCTGTCTCATAAATGGGCCATACAAATAAAATAAATGTTAATAATAATCTAATAAATCCAAATTTTGTTCTTAACTTAAAACAATTATCAGTTCAGCCAACTACAAATGAATGCTACAGTTATAATATTATTGCTAATATATATTATAGGGAACAAGACTCTTTAATATTTACATATAAATATATACACACCTTTAGGTAAGTTACATTTCTTAAGTATTTTTACATTAAATGATCTTAATTTAGCTCAACCCAGGTGGCTCGAATAGCTTATTTAAAGAACGGCTTGATTATTAATGTCAAAGGTGTGTACCCTTCATTTGTCAGTATTTACACAAATAAAGGTCAAAGCCTGTCAAGTTTTTTGTTGTTGTTGTTTCTGTTCACATAATCTACCCGCTCCCATCACAAACAACACAAGCACCAAGTTCAAATCTACCCGTGAAAGCCAAAAAAGCCAAAGTGTGTTCCAATTTATTTATTTATTTATTTCCACCAAAGCAATGTCACTCACACACGCCTGAACCATGAAGTCGAAGATTCATGGGGTGATTTCCTCTCAGAGACGTTGTACAATAACAAAAACTGTCATACAAAAGAGAGAAACCGCGATGAGCATGTCGATTTACATTCAAAACATATACCCAGCAATAAAAGAAAAACCTGGAGGCCAATACATTTTACAATGCTGTTATCAGCAGCAGTGACACACCTGCTGTGACCATGTGACCACTGAGCTCTGTGGACAACTATGTGCAACTATGTGAAATGTGCAGTGGTGCCACTCATATTTGCCCCCTTTAAGTACGTTTACTGTAGTACACTAGTAGTAGTAGTACAGTAATTAAAGACATTTTCCTTCTAACCTTTAAAATTGTTTTATTACCATATACGTACTATATATAACAACATGAAAAATCTATATAGAATTATACAACTGCATACAAATTTACTAATACATTTCCGTTTCTGCTTTAAGCAGTGAAATTAAAATGATGTGACGCTTTTAAGTGATTTTTAGCCCGTTTCTAAGTAGAATGATGGCATTATAATACATCATGTATAATTCAGTTTTTATGCATATAAATTAAATGTTATCGTTATGAAAGGAAAATGATAGGATGCTTTCATAAGGTGTGCATAAATGCTAAAAAGAGAGCGCTGTTCAGTCTGTTGCTAAGTGGATACTGTCACATTCAGGTCTGTGGAGAAGGGAGAGAGGACCCCAATGCAGGACTCATTTATTACAGAGACTGAACTGAACATGAATGACTGAACTAAACTGGAAACACATAGGAGGAGTTGAGGACAACAAGACAAGAAAATGAGAGAGACTGAGGGCTTAAACAGACAGGATAACGGACAGGAAACAGGTGGGATCACGGCTGGAGTAAATCTAACTGATGTCACAGAGGAAGTAGAACTAGACATAATGCATACGGGACAAAAGACTATCACACTAACCCATGAAACATACATGGGAAACTAATCAGTGACAAAAGTCCAAACTGAAAACGATCGGGTGCATGACCCAGGTAGCCTGACAGATACCTGGCAAGATGAGGGCAGCATAAATATATCGTACATAATTTTTCACGCTCTATCCGGTTTTTAAGTCTGACGTCATTAGCTGTTTCTGGGTCCAAACTCCGCTTCAGGTCCCAAAATCAAAGAACACTGAGGCATCACTGAAAGTTACAAACTGTTTAAATTCTTTCATCTTTAATAAAATGATGAGTGTGGCTGCTCTACCAGCTGTAACAATTAAGTTTAACATCCGGGCATCCATGAGAAACAGTATTTATGAAATTTAACGGCGTTAGACGTTAGCAGGGAGTTACCTCGCTAGTTTCCACCTAAACATAATATATCATGTTCTGACTGAGAGATTTCTGAAAAAAATCAAACGACTGGGCTGTAGTTACATCATAAGGTTTAAAAAACTGAGCTTTAAAATGAACAGTGGTAATAAAGGAGAGGCCGACAGTGATCACTGACTTTTTTTTTTAGGGGCTTGTTCAGATGAAGTAGAACTAGACGCAATGCATTAAAACATGTTAAAACCGCAACAGCCTTAATAAACACAGAGTAGTTTGGACCCAGAAGCAGGGTTCATACGTCATCACTTAAAAATTGGATATGTTTTGTTAATTTAAAATTAGCTCTCACTCTAAATTGGCTCATAATTACATGACCCACCATATGTTTGGCAGCCACTAGGCTAAACTGCTGACTTATACTTAGCTGACCATTCATTCGGTACACCCTGTTAGTACTGGTTGGGACCAACTTCAGCCTTCAGTATGGCTTTAATTATTTGTAGCATAGAGGCTGGAAGCAGGATCAGAACATATACACTGTGGTCATCAAGACTTAGGCCAGGCAACAGTTTTCTAATCTTCTGTTGTCTAATCTTGCAAGCCCCTGGGAGCTGTAGCTGGAATTTCCTCTTTTGCTTTAAGTTGAGTGGATATTTTCTCCTTTTCTTTCTAAAACTCTAGAGATGATGGTGTTTGGGAATATCACAGTAGATTAGCAGACTCTGAAATATCCAGCCCAGCCCGTCTGGCACCCACAACCATGACACATTTAAAGTCACTTTAACTTTCTTCCCCATTCTGCTACTCCGTTGAACTTTCACAGGCTGTCTTAACCTTGTCTACATGCTTAAATGCAATGAGTCGCTGCCAAGTGATTGGCTGCATGAGACATTAATAAGCACTTGAACTAGACCGATCTAAACCTAGACTAAGTAGCTATAACATTGTAGCATAGGAATGAACAAACCCACGATGCCGCATATATTAAACATTTATATTGTGGCACTTTTAATAATCTAAATTTCTTAATCTTTTAAAGTTTTGACTTTAACTCAGTTATCAAAAGCAAATACTTTTTCCTTAAATGAAGAAATAATAGTGCAACACTGTATTTCACAGGTACTTCCCTGTTTCGTACGAAGCCATGCCCAAACAAGTTCATTGGTGCTTGTACTACCCACAAACGCAAATAGCGCCTTTTTAAGGAAGAAGCGTGATGTACTTATCTTTGACTTCCACGTCACAAAGTTTTTCATCACCCTTTAGTGTAAACAGGTCACATGCCTGCTGTGTGTAACGTGATTAGAGCGGTGTTGGCCTTGTTTGTTTTTGCATTAATTCAGTCACGGAAACTTGCATGCTGTAATGCAAGGTTTTGATGTAAAAGAAACATTTTCTGCAGCTGGTTATTTTAAATATTCTGATGAAAGATGTGTTTGTTTATAATATTCTATGTTTGTGTTTATATAATACGTCTAATGATATATTTCCTGTACATTGTGAACAGTTTCTAAATATCTTATCTTATCGGCCAGGTAGGGCACAAAATGAGGCTGTGAACTGTGTCCGTACATTCAGTCTGTACTCTTTTCTTTATGGTTGGTTTGTGAGCTTTTTGCAGACCAAACTGGTCTGATGAAATCTTGCTTGATGTGACACGGTTGATATGTTGTTTTGCATATGTACGAGTCTATTGTCTTCCATTATTCCCAAATATGACTATTTGAAAAAAAAAATACAGGGTAGGATATATATCTTTAGCAAAATGCAAACATACTAAGTTTTAACCGTTTTAACCTTTAACACTACTGATTATAGACGCTCGTAAACAAAGTAGTAGGAGGAGGAAGTTGACTCGTGACCAACAGGGGAATTCTTCCTGAGTATACGTAATAGGTTCTCAGTTAAAAACCTGTCTATGCTATAAATAGTTCAAATCTGTTCCTTCAAATCAGTGTCAACACTGTTTTGTAAGACGCAAGACGATCCAGTGAAGCGCTTCTCGTTTTCGGACTATTATCGCTGAGAAAATGGCCAGCAAAGGTGAATATATAAACGGATCTGATTGAGGAAGTTTTGGTTAAAATATTTTACTAACAGATTGCGAGTAATCGACTAATATAACCTAACCGCTGTCCTCTTCCCTCAGATGTTCCCTCGGGCGTTGCTGCCGCTGTTGAACTCTGCGCACGCCAGCTTCGACAAGCTGGCGATGAACTCTACTGGAAATACAAACTGCTGGAAATACTTATCAAGCACTACAAGACTGTCGCTAATGTCAAATGAGACATGAAGTGAGAGCTCATCAAGAGGAAGCGTGTACTCTAAAGCTGACAGGCGTGAGCCGAACATTAAAGAGAAGTCTCATATGTAGACTCATAAGTGGTAGCAATATGGTAGCCGTAAGTGGGATGTACATAAGTTTGTGGACACATCTTGCTGGAGTCGCTGGATTTGGACCCAAAGGAAGACAGGAGGTCTCCAGAGGAAAAGGTGTGGGATGCTGCTGATCCGCTGATTCAGATCGGTGACGAATTGGACCGAAGAGGCGCTCCAGAATGGACGATATCTGCTAAAGATGCTGACTGTCACATGTATATATACCGTATACTATCTGTGGACATTCATGCATGTTACGCTCTGTTATAGGTTAAGCTCTAACATTTAGATTAACTGACTTGGACCTAAAGGAAATGACACTTGAATTCTGTGAATCTACTTAAAATGCTTTTTTTTTTTAAAACGCCAGCATAAGTGGAAGTGTGTCATGAATAGTTAATAAAAGATATACATTCAGTAAAGTTATTACGTGGTCATGTGTAATATCTGTTTGTATGGTGGGAATGACAGAAGGCGGTTGGTGAATGTAGTTAAGAATACAAACAATGCACTTTTTTTTCATCACATTTTTGATGATCAGAAAATGGTTCAAACTGAATTAGCAGGATTACTGATGCTGGGTTTGTTATTAAAGAGTATAACTGCTGTGTTTTTAGTTATCCCAGATAACAGGTGACAGGTTCTGTCTAATAAGAGCAACTGACCTCAAGCAAACCTATGACTAGACTGAAAAGGCTTTCTAACGCCACATCCACAGCTATTGTCCCCACAGCAGACATTCTGAATTGTGGTGACAGGCATGAACACGAGTGTAACATTAAGTATCTCATTACAATGTTAGGCAGCATTCACGTGTCTCTCTGAAAACCTGTTCTGATCTAAGAACTCAGGGAAAAAAACAAAACAAATTGGACATGATTATCTGCTCACCAAGTGCTGTAAACTGAATACCCCCACAAATGGATTCTGTTCATCTGAATGTAGTGTTTCCAGTGGTCCAAGGGTTCCCCATCTTATATCGCAGCCATTCCCCAACTCTCTGTGAATGGTACTCACAGCCATTGATCGATGGTCATTGATCAATGGCGATGACAACTTGCATGCTAATGATCATGAAACTGACCTCACAGGCGATTGTTAACCAGTGACCTTAGTTTCAGTCATCAAGCAAATGTACTGTTTATAATGCTGGGTAAACCTGCAGTCAGCTGACACTGATGAACTCACCTGGATGAGTGAGGAAAACGCTACATGTAGAGAATCAACATTTTGGGATTTCTTGACCTGGATGATTCAGCTTCTATTAACACTATTAGGGAAGCCGGTGCATCTCCTTCTTTCAGAACACGTGTGCTGTGAAATACAACGATTAGACACATTTCACATACACATTGTCAATAAAGGTACAAAATGGTGAAATTTCTGTTTAAAGCAGTGGTTCACAAACTTCTTCTGGCCCCAAAGAAAGTTGACTACCCACTTTAAAAAAAACAAAAACATTTTTAACAATAAAATGCAAGTTTCATTGTACTTAAGGTTAAAGTAATAGCATCAGGGAACTTTCTTTCCCGTTCCTTTCCCCAGAAACAAAAACAACGATTCACCTTCGTTTCATTTCATGTTTTCACCTGCACATACCAGAAATAATTGGTTTCCCGATGAGAGTGAGGCAAGAAGCCACTCCCATGTTTGTAATGGAAACTGTGTGGCCAAAGCGAGCAGTTCGCAAAGCTAGAATGATAAGTTGACATGACATCCCAGTAATCATTGCAACTGGAAGTTGTAAAAGAAGTTTAGTCTGACAGGAAATGCTGCAGTATCCTATTTCCTGGTTGGCATCACACACAAAAAACTGTTCCACAAAGGTAACAAATTGGTTCATGTTAGTTAATGAATTTGAGAGACTGATGTGTAGGCTTTTAAGTTAAAAAAACAAAAGAAACGGATCAATTTTCTGCCATAAATATAATTTCTACAATCTATTATCAATCATTTGTTACCTACTGATTAGGGCAATATAATTAGAAGCACATTTCTACCACTGAAAACAAGTATCAAATTGTTTTTTTTCATTGATTACTGAACACATTGCAAAGGTTTATATTCTCTGAAATGATTCATCTAGCAACTAGTATTAAAAGAATGTGAATCAGACAATCTAAAAGATCAAAATCCTGATAAGAGCAGGGCTGTTTGTAACCATATATTCATCAAAAATCTTACTAAATTCTGAAAGAAAAACAGCAGCAAAACATTATAAATTCAGGCACTTAAAGGATCCTTAGTTTATTTTTTTTGTGGTAATACAAAAAGCATACAGAATTATAGAGGATAGGAGAGAAGATCCCTTTCACTGACCGTACACATAAAATGATTAATAATTACATACAAGCCGTTTCTCTGTAGCTACATCCACAAATATCCCAGCCCTCCACCGATAACGAGCATGGTCTTGTTGCTGTAAACGTGTCTCAACAGTTCTTCATACCCATTGGTACTGTGCAGGTAGAAAAAGGCAAAATAAAACAGGCAATGTAACTTCATACACAGACCACATTGATCAGACCAGAATGGTGTTTTTATAATCATAATTTTACATTGAAACAAGCTTTTCCCAGACCGGAGCCAAAGCGTGTTTGGAGTTCATTTCCTCTCCAACAGACTGGCCGTTGTTCAGATCTTTCAGTCATAAACAGGGATTTATCCACACCCCACGTAGCCCCTGCCATCATTTCCATGTATCAAACCATACAACATGCCCACAGGGGCTGATTAAACAGAACAAAAAGAGCATGTAATTATGAAATGACACATAAGCTGAGATGCATGGAAAGTCTTGACTTTCCATAACTGCACAACACATTTTCTCACTTAGCTTTCAAGGTAACAAATGGAATAAAATCACATGATCGCATCAGCACGATTTCTTCAGAGGAAACACAAACGGGTTATGCTTGTAGATTAGTCATGTGCGGAAACTCCTACACAAGACTTGCCTCTGACTTTCTGTTTTGCTTTTGATTTTTTAAATACCAACCACGATGACAAAAGGAAATTCATCTTCGTCAATTTTTAGGGAAATGAAAATATCTTTAAACCTAAATTGTACTTCTATGTCTACATACCACTAGTTTTAAGTGAGAAAATATGTTTTTGTAGTAACTAAAATAGCTAACCTGTTTGGCTAACAATTCCTTAATATGTATAGGTAAACACTAATAATCACAGTAAGTGTTATGGAGGGTTTTTTTTAAATATCCAAATTAGATGACTACTCATTTTTACCCCCTGCGTCTTTACATCTTGATGCACATTTAAAAATATAAGAAGCAGGAGCATTTTTAAACCACCAAAGGAATGATTTTTTTTATTTTTTATATTTATAGAGCTGAATGTTTTGTTTTTCTCTCCTTTACCATAGTTTCTAATGTTTATAATCATCAAATCCCTTCTTCACAAGTAGGTTACACAACCCGAGAAGATACCTATAAATACTAACCTACCTGTAGGGCTAGCAGCTGTGCAAAATAGTTAACTAATGGCAGGCTACTCCAAGCAACTTAAACAGAAACGGAAGACTAGCTGCGTTCTCTAAACACAGAATGGACCCTTGCAAAAACCAGCAAACTAATGAGAGCTTTGTTAGATTGCACATTTTAAATCTCTATATGGGCTGAATGATCTCACACTTCATGATGAAGGAACAGAACTCATGTTTAGCCCCTCTTTCCCCCTCAAGAGGCATTGAAGGGGAAAGGAGGAAAGAAAAGTTAAAGCAAGGACAAAATGAATCTGACACATTCAGGTAGACTGTTATTATGGTAACCCAGAGATGTGCTCTTAACTCAGGCGGGAACGAACAGGAAGAAGCGGGAGACCTGTGAGAGCAGAAAGAGTGTCGCTCATCCTTTGTCTTCGCATCTTGAAGTGATGAAGAGATGACGTTTCCTCGGCGCTGAAGGAAAACTTGGCCCCAGTCAATATCTTCACATCCACCGTGACTACTGTTGCCAGCTACTGCGCTCTCTGATGTCATCTAATGAATAGAAACCCACCTGTATGTAGTGTTGATGTTTGTATATGTATATCCTTTGCAGTGGCAGATGATGTACCGCTCTTGTGTGAAAGCAGCCTGTCGTTTTTCATTTTAGAGACTTAGTCCCGTCAAACTGTTAGCTTGGTGAAGCCCACCACCGATCAAGACTGTGTTAATATGGACTACCACCAAAATATCATCCAGAAGAGATGTCTAAACAGGCTCCCCAACCAAACTAGATTGTCTCATTAGAATGAAGTCTGTCTCAATAAGTCCTTTAACCAATTAAATAATACAGACCACCTTTCAGTCCAACCAATCAGGTGTTTTCATTTAGTAAAGGCAGCCACCACGGCCCACATTAGTTCATTGACGTTGGGCTTAGCGCTCTCTTTCTCGGGCTCCAGCTCTAGCAGAGTGTGAACTCTCTTCATAGCGAGGTCGTACTGTTCGTCTTGGAGCGGGGCGAAGGCATTCTCAAGAACGTCAGACGAGTGAGCCAGCAGAATCAGGGCCAGAACCCGCTTGTCCATTCGGTGGGGATCGTTGACCCACTTCTCCAAAACAGAGTCTTGGACCTTCTTGACAAGGCGCTGCAGGTAGTAACATAAATATTATAGAGTTTTATAGCTAGAATGAATGTGAATCAGATTCAATTAGATCATCACATTATCCAGGCTCTAACTCAGAATCTGTAGTTTCATGTTTAGCAATACTTTAACCCCTTCAGCAGTGAGACAGGAAGTTTGCTTTAGCCTCTCTAGGCCGGAAACTACACGGTTGGTTTTTTGCATACAGGGTTAGGTTACAGCTAACTAATAAGCATACACTACATCGAGACATCTTGTTTCTTGTCCTCCTATAGCAGCTTGCATTAATAATAGAAAATGATTCACCATCCTGCTAAAATATAAGAAGGGAATATTGCCCCTTTTGCACCGATACTTGTGCAGTTTGTCAACTCTACTTTGACTGAATTCAGTTTAGGAAAAAACTGTGCAAATATAGGTCAAACCTGTATCAAATTAAGCTGAGGGTGTGACTGTCATAGCTAACAGTCCCTGAACATAAACTAAAAACACAAAAACCCCCACTAATGATTTGCACCGACGCTTGAATCAAAACTTTAATCAGCATGATTACACAACAAAGTGAACACTTGCATACCTGTTTAATGGTACTGTTGGTAAGCGGATGTGTGGTCATGTCAAAAAGCAAGAAGTTCTGCTTCTCTGTGGTAAGGACACCTTTCTCCACCAGGTTTTTGGCCAGACGTTCCCTGACATTTCGCAGCTGATAGTGCAGCTTGAGCGGATTCCAGGTCTCGCCTACGAGACAACATTGAGATCGGCTTTTAGACACAACAAAATAAATGATGGCCAAGGTCATTTTTTTCTCCTTTAAGGTTATTAGCTGAGAACATACACCAAAAGTGCATCTTGAGCTGCTTTTATTATTACTATAAGTATTGTTTAAAAAAAGGATGCACCCGTTGCTACATTTTGCAGACAGTGACGGTGCTTAAAATTTTTTTATTTAAAAAAAAATACGTGTTTAAAGTGCAAGAAATCTTCATCAGTACACGATCTTTTGATATTTATCCTGCTTAGAAAAGATTTGGGACTACAAATAAACACTGGCTACTGCCATTGGTGAGCGTCATCTCACACAACACCAAGACTGACACCTACTGACAGATTGGTGCGTCCCTAATTATCTGCTGTATTTCCAACGACTGCCATTTGGGGCACTACAAGGTGTTTTAAAAACAATTTTAAAAATCAATTAATCGTGCTACTTACAAATCTGACATTACACACAACCTTTTTAGACACCTATGTGACCCAGAAGGTGAAACAATGACTAGATCACCACCAGGTTTGGCTAACAAATACAGCAGCCCTTCTCTCACCACTCAGTAGCTCTATCCAGCTCTGGACATTCTCTGGGGGCTGAGTTTCTTTAATGTGTTTCAAGGCCTCATCCAGCAGCACGTCTCCTGTTGGAGCGTCTGACTTGCAGATCACCTTGCCAGAGAAAGGAAAACACATTTTAACAATGATGGCTACTGTCTGTGGAATTGTGATGTAGACACACATCCTGTGTGAGGAGGAACTACACAGGTAACTAGGTGTGAAGCTCCCGACAAAAGAATGCTTCCTTCTTAGTCAGAAGAAAAGCAAACAGTGTCAAGTGTCCACTACGTCAAAGCATTTAACGGGACAAACTGGTCCTTTTCCCCCCTACACACATGACATCTGATTACCCTATAATAGTTCTCACCTTTCTTCCCAGCAGGCTTTTCCTTCGTACACCGGACGCCTCCAGCTGTAACCTCCCTCTGAGAGCCAGCTCTACCAGCATACAGCCTCGAAGCCCGGAAGAAATACAGTCGTTCCAGAAAGACGTGTAGCCCTGGGTGGAGGGAAAAAAAAAACACTCGCTAACTTAGCTGACGTGTTGGAAGGAGCTGAAGCTCAGCCATACGAAAAGGAAAGCGGTGACTCGTTGGCGAGTTGTCAAAGTCAACGGTCGGAGAAACCCGAGCTAAGAAGCTCAACAAACCGGATTGTTTTCACTCTGCACCAACCCCCATTTTTTCTGTAACCTTACGAGTCGACAACAAAACGCAGCGCAAAAGATTTTGATTCGCTTATATACAAGCTACATGACATCTGCTAGCGAGCTTAGCAACGACACACTGTGAATCAAGACACTTCCAGATGTACTATGAACACAGCATTCCGGTAAACTTTTAAATAGTGCTTTAATAAATCCGAGTTAGCGTTGTTGACAACCCCGACTGGTGACGCACAGTAAACTCTTACGTTAGCTAATGTTAGGTGTAGCAACGAAGTTACTAGTCAGCCTGCTTAGCTGGACTGCAAAACAGTGCTCACCTCTCGGTCCTTGAGGCCCAAGAGCAACACTTCCTCCATTAACGTCAGTCTGGTCTCCTTCGAGTCCCCTTTGTCCTCCTCTTCCTCCTCCCCGCGGCGCGCTTCGTCCTCCTCACCGCCGGAGTCTTTCTCCTTCTCGGCGGCGGCGCTGCGAATGGCCTCGGTCCGCCGCTGGACGAGGCCCGATGTTCTCTGCGTGAGAGTAGTCATAGCTGATGCCGAAAAACGATCAAATTCGAAGAAAGGCCCCGACTTCGACCAGCAGGAGAGCCACGCAGCATGTAACCTGAAGGTTAAAGGTGAAAATCGGGAAGCGGTGGACCGATGGAGCGAAGCCGACGGCTAATGTTCAGCTGGGCTCTAGATTCCTGCAGACTCTGCCCACTTCCGGATCCAACATGGTGGCAAGTGACGTAAAAACGTGGCCTGAAGTGATCCGCGGACGCCTCCGGCCTCGTGCCTTCAACAGAGCGCAGCGGGAAATATGTGCTACATAACCTCTGAGCTGCCCCATAAACGAATTACATTTAATGACCAAGGATATGAATTATTCAGAGGAATAATTATAAATAATTATAAAATAATAATAATTTAATAGCGCGCAAATTAAACGCGCAATTTTAGGAGGAAACTCAAAAATACTTGCAAACAATTAAATACAATTTTAAAAATGGCTGCGTTAATCAATATATTATTTAATCTCTGTTATGACGAGTAAAGGAAACCAAATAAAACATCACAAAGGTGGGCACAGTCTGGGAGCAAGAATCTAAAACCATGCATTTCTTATTACCACTGCTGAGGTGCTTTGATGAGTTAAATTATTTAAATATTTAATTAAGCAATGTTGGTGATGACTGCAGCTTTTAATTGTAGCAAGACCCAAGCTGATTGTTAAACTGTAATACGTAACATGTATTGCAGTTTGCACTACACATTAGTATTATATTAAGGGGAAAGAAATGCAAACTATACATTGGTGCATTTACGCTGCTCAAATTCTATATGATGTAATATAGATTCTCAACACAAGGTGGCAGGCTATGCGTGGGAAACATGACTAGACCGCTCATGTTCTTCCTCTGCTGGCCTCAACTTCTCTGTGCATGAAGATGAACACTGATTTTTTTTCTTTCACACGAAAACTCTCTGATACTAAATTTAGACAATGTGCATGTTAAAAAACACATTTAAAATGCGATAAACTAGGCCATTATTATTCTGTTTACAAGTCGTTTCCTATTGTCTTACCTACGTTGGCAACTTTAAGCATGAGGGTGCTGACTGCTGCCTTCAGCAGTTGTATGTTGGTTATTATTGTTGTTACTTATCACTGGTAGACATGCATCTTGGATTATAATTTAACATTGCTCCACTCCTGTTTTCCGCAGATCACCGCCCTCCGTGATGTAAGAGTGGTTGGACGATCAGCTTTTTTATGGCATGTATTGTGCCATATAGTAGGAAAGCCACATGTGGCACTAATAATACAAATGGGCCGACATACCCAGAAAGTAAATAGAGTGCAGACTTTATTCATGCTAGTTACACCTGTGACTTCTCAGCTATGAGGTCAAAAAGACATTATACAAATGACAACAAGCAGACACATCTCTAGTCTAATTCCACTAAATAAAAGCATTGCATTTATGTACTCTTATATATTTTTCTACCTCCAGAATCAAGTAATTGAAAAAAAAAAACAACTCCTTAGTGATGTCTTATACTGTAAGGACTCTGTGGAGTCCAGTGGGAAACAAAGTACACCCCCATGATTCAATAGCTTCTAAATTCACCTTTAGTAGCAATAACCCTGAACTAACTCTTTTCTGTAGGCTTTTATGAGTCTCTCACATCACTGTGGAGGAATTTTGGCTCACTTTTCTTTACAAACTTGCTTCAGTTCATTGAGATTTGTGATCATTTGTTTACACACAGTTCTTTAAGATCCCACCACAACAATTCAGTCAGGTTGAGGCCTGAGCATTGACTGAATCGTTGCAACATCTTTTTTTTTTTTTTCAACCTTTTTGGTTGTAAATTCATTGCTCTGCTTGGGATCACTGTACTGTTGCATGATCCAGTTTCAACCAAGCTTTAGAAGGCCTCATATCTGACACTAGAATGCTTTGGTATATGGTGGAGTTCATGGTTGACTCAATGACTGCAAGGGGCTCAGGCTGTGGCTGCAAAACAAGCCCGAATCATCACCACCAAACCACTGTGCTTGATGAGTTGTTCATGCTGATAGGCTGTGTTTTGCTTTGGCCAAACATGATGCTGTACATTATGAGCAGACATGTCCATTTTGGTCCCATCTGTCAAAAGGACATTGTTGCAGAGGTCTTGTGTGTTGTTCAGCAGCAGCTTTTACACCTAAGCTGTGCTGTCAGGTTCTTTATAGAGAGGCTCTCTCCTGGCAGTCCATGCACATAAGACATGCTAGTCTTTTTCTTATTACATTGTCACAAACTGTAGCATTTAACATGCTAACTGAGGTCTGTGGAATCTGAGATGTAGCTCTTGGGTTTTTTGCAGCATTTCTGAGCATTGTATGGTCTGATCTTGAAGGGAACTTTGCAGGGAACTTTACTACAGCAATGATTGACACTCTGTGTTAACACATACCTGAATGCCAGAGCAGCAAACTGCCAAAAGCAATAAATAGTAAAAGCTTTTAATTACTTTCCTTAAAATCCCCTGTTTCAGTTAAAAGGCTTTATAAACTGTTCGTACAAATGCATATTAAGTTAAAAAATAATGCCTTCATATACTTCGTTGCTCAAAAAGAGTAATTTTGTATTTTAAAAAAATAGCGTAAGAAGATGGACAAAACATAACTGAAAACTTGATTCAAGTTCCTGAAAACAGGAAAGGTGTAAATATTTTTATAAGATTGATTAGGTCTGATTGGGTTAAGATGAGATCACTTAAAAAACAACAACAAATGCTTCCTTGGCTCTTATTTCATTAAGCACCGTGATTATTATCAGCAAGAGTTCCTGAAAGGTAATGAGGAAAGCAAGCAATTTACTCTCTGGTCCGCAGGTTAGACGATTTATTCAACCCACTTTGCGTCAAATTCTGGATAGCTCATCTACAATCAGTGATACCCAGGGTTATCGAGAAGTGGTTTGTAAATTGTGAATCACTTTCAGCAACAACAACAGGAGACCAAGAATAAAAGTATCAGCTGTTGATTACTGTGAGGAAACAACACTAATTCAGGGAAGTTAAACCAAAGATATGGAAAAAACACGTATTAATTAAAATAAATAATAGCAATATAAAACAAATCACCCGAACAAAAGGGGTTTATGGTAGAGATACAATGTGATGTACATTTTTAAAGAATAATTTGGACTTTTAAAGAAAAGTAAGAATTAATCAATTCTGACCATTAAACAAAAATCACATAAAAAGCTGCTTCAGTAAAATCACTAAAAAAGAAATGTTCAACAGTAAAATGAAAGGCAGGTTCAGGTGTATACGCACTCACACCTGTTCAGCTATTCATTAAGGTAACTATTGAATCAGCCGATTTCATTGTAGCAGCTAAATGCATTTAGGAATTTAGACATAGTCAAGACCTGCTGAAGTTCAACTTGAGCTGACTGGAGAAGAAAGGTGATTTAAGTTACTCTGAATGTGACATTGTTGTTAGTACCAGATGGGCAGGTCTGAGTATTTCAGAAGTTACTGATCTTCTGGGATTTTCCCACACAAACCAGGTCTAGGTTTTACAAACAAGAAGTTCTCTGGTCAAAAATGTCTTTTTGATGCCAGAGATCAGAGGAGAATGGCCAGATTGCTTCAAGCTGATAGGAAAGCGACAACAACTCAAATAACCATTAGTTACAAGCATTCCTTAACACAGAATACTTTAAGCCTTGGAGCAGATGGGCTATGGCAGCAGAAGACCAGTCCTGTCAGCTGACAACAAGAAACTGATGCTACAGTTCACACAAGCTCACCACAATTCGACAGTAGAAGATTGGAAAAATGTTGGCTGGTGTGACGAGTCTCGACTTATGCTGCAACATTTTGTGGAAAGGTCAGAATTTGGTGCAAACAACATGACAACATGAATCTAACAGGTGTAACTATTAGTGTGTCTGGTAGTGTGTAGACTGCTCTATTTTAAGTGCTCTGCTGAACTGTGCAGTGCCCTTTAGTAAATCCTGCTAGCATGTGCAAGCTAACCTTTGCATTTAAAAACTTAAAAATGTTATTTTAGAGTGTCGTTTTTTTGTGTGTTTTTTTTAACATTGTTAGCATTTATTGATGTTCATTTATATCATTTATCTTCATTTATCTCACCAAAGCAATGAATCTTCTTTTTAAAAAAGTATTTAAAAAAAATTAGTGAAACTGGTATAGCAACCTTTGAGTCCCATTTCTGTTTTTTAAATGAATATAGTTTGAATAAAGGAAGATTATAGGCCACTGTGTTTAATTAATTTAAATATTAAGAATTTTAAATGAGCAATAGCAATGGAGGAAGTCAGATGTCTAAAATTGCCAGGCAATCACCCCTTGTAGAAGAAGGGCTTGTGTGAATAAAGATGATTCAAATAAATGGTATATGAGCCTCAGTAATATATATTTTATTAACAAAATGAATGCGGCTTTACAGTTTTTGTCAAATGAATACTAAAGATTTCTTCTCTGAACTACAATGTAGTGGAGGAGAAATAAAATGAAAATACGCAGGCACAAGAACCCAAAATACTGCAGTGGAGTGTGTAAGCGCTGCGTTTGCATCATCCAACCTGAATATAACATCTCTGCTTTGTTCACATTTTATTGCGTCTGCTAAGAGAATCATAACGTGTCAGAATCAGCCTGCAAGTAACAAACTCTGCCCTCTTTCGTGACGTTGTACTCTTAAGTATGGCCTTAAATTAGATTCCCCAGATGGTTGGAAATATGCTCTGTGTAAACAACCACCCCTTCGACCCTCACGGCCGAGATAGTCGTCAGATACTCTGACCATCTAAGCAACATATTTGCACACAGTCCAAGATGACATGATAAACATTTAGCATTAGGTCTGGAAAAGTCTGAAGCAGAACATGTCTTCATGTTCAAGTCTGTGAACAGGTGTTGCTATTGAAAGCCACACATAAATCCACCAGTAGCACAAACACATGTTAAAAGACTCTAACAGAATGTAATCTGATAGAAAAGACGTCTCTAATGGAAAATATTCTGGTCTTACATGACGATAACAGGCATGAAGCCAGCAGGGGTTAGAGGTGTATTTGTCAGGGAGAAAAAAAACAGCATTTTTTACACATGTTAACATTAAACGTGACATAAATTTTCTTGACATATCAGCTCATTGTGCGCTGCCCCACTGACACTGTTAATAAACCTCTCGGTGAAGCCCACCAGAGATCGATGGTTTCAAATGACCCAAATGAAACATCTGTATTTTTCACTTTGTACATTTGTGCTCCCTCATCTTGGAGTTCTGGCCCTGACAAGGAGCCTAAATCACTCCCAAGAGCGTTCAAGGAAGCCACACTCGGGCCCATATTGGAGCCATTTCCTGTCTCTGGAGTGGGTACATGGGTGACCCTCAGTGACCCTCATTACCCCATATAAATGCGCATGAGCGCTCTCACATATGTGTGTGCTCTTTAAAGACAGCACCCCCACAGACTGTTGCATTGTAGTAAGCAATTCATATAATATCTCAGTTGCCTGTTGTAATAAATACATCTCACTGGAGAGCAATGCCAGAGAAAATATAATTATATTTAATGGCTTGTGATATGCTGAAGCCAGCCTGAGAGTGGCTTGAGATAAAACAGAGTCACAATTTTGGGATCGAAGCTTCTATCATTTTTCTCACAGTTTGTTTCAATAAAAAAGAAACCAGATCAGACAAGAGGGCCACACTGTATGGAAATAAATGGAGGCTAAAAGGTCAAATACCACATTTTTTGCTAATTCTTCCCTTTTGGACGGGGGGGTGTCTGCTGTGAACTTGAACAGCGGGTGAAACAGAAGCTCGCTGCAAATCATTGCAGTTGCAATCGCAGCACATGCCTAGCTCGGAGGCTAAGGTGAGTGAAATAAGGCTACAGAAAACAAAAAGGAAATAATGAGATGAAAGAATAATGAGGCGAGCAAAAGAAAGCAGCAAAAACAATGTCAGTTTCAACATCTGCTCCAATTGCGCACAATTACAGGAAGCGCTACGGTTTTGCCCCATTCACAGTGACACAAATAATAAACATAACAATGAGGTAATCCATCTACAGCGTATTATGCAGTTGACCAAAGAGCAACTTTGCTCCAGTACAGAGGCTTGAATGCATGTACTGAAAGCCTGTGTTATCACATCCACTCAGCTGAATCAAGTCATTTGTTGCAGGATCTGCCAGATACAGAAAACGTAGCAGTGAAAGGAAGAAACTAAAGAAGCGATAGCGTCTATTTTTAAAGTCACACAAAAACAAGTGTTTAAGGCAAACGTGAGAAACCTGTAGAGGAGGATTACTCAGATCTGAAGCTTTATGGACAGTAAGCTCATTGTTTACTGTTCACTGCTCACTGTTTTGGTTCACTTTCTCATCTCTCGGGTAGCTTCTGTATTTAGCTCCTGTTGTTGCAGACAGACACATGTGAAGGCCCTTGTTAATCTTTCATTAGCTGATTTGGACTTAAGCTAGAGTTAAAACAAAAGAGAGTGGATCCAAATAAAAATATACTTGAATCATGTAAAACTACTACGCCAGTTCAAAAAGAAAATTTGTGGTGCATCTTACTGCTTGCTAATTTACATTTTCTGGTTGTAAAAAAAAAAAAAAGTCCTTGTGGATTACAACTGAAAGTGTTCTTTTTCTATTTAACCTCCATATTTTTGTGATCCTCCCTTTCCTCTGCTCGCCCTGCTGGATTTCTGCAGGAAGTCTTTAACAATAGGACCCCTCCAGAGAATCTGAAACCCAGCTGTAAGAAACTCCACACACACAACACAGTGACGAGGCCCATGTGACTACCTTTATGTTTGCACGTATACACACATTTACACACACAGAGTAAACTCACAACCACTCATTTAGTTGAACATTAAATAGGAGCTCCTGCTGTTTGTGTGACGAAACTGCTGACTTTGACAGGAGACTCACGTGACTCACTCGGCTCTCTAATTAGCAGGAGCAGCTGATGAATCAGCGACACAGCTGACCTCTTGCTAAACATTCAGTTTATGAACTCCGCAGACGTGGGTTAAGTGGGTCAAGGTTGCCTCACCCAGCGGCAGAAAGGAAATATGAATGGCAGTTTCAGTCTTAAAGGAATTATGCTCCATTAGAGTATTTCCGCCTGTATTGATTACATTTTAGAGAGACTTTAGTCAGTTATGTATATTTTCACAGCTCTAAATTGCTTTTAAGGTTAAGATTTGACATGGTTTACATACAGTGTTGTGTAGAAGTCTAGAGGCAGGCTTCAGTTCTTCATATTTTCCAAGAAAATAAAAAATAGGTACTGCAACATTTGTACTGAAACATTTGCAGATAGGCATGGAAGTACAGTATAGTGTATAAGGCAAAATCAAAGTGTGTTTTATGATAACAAGCTTGAAAGTCAATATTTTAGTATGACCACCTTTATTCTTCAGCACAGCCTGAGCTCTCTTTGGCAAGCTTTTGTGTCATTTCTCTAAGCAGTCTTCAGGAATAGTTCTCCATGTTTCTTGAAGGACATTCAAAACTCTTCTTTAAAGATTGTCTGATTTTTGTTCTAATCTCTGCCAAAAGATCCCACACTGGTTTAGTAATGCTGATGTAAAGGCTCTGGTCTGACCGTGACTGATTGAAATTAAAATTGAGAGCCTTTATTGTCATTATACACAGCATAACGAGATTTTGTGCTGTGTTTGCCACCCTCTGTAGTCTCTTCCTGTCTGCCTCTGTGCAGCTGGTGTGCCACACTGTCACTGCATAGGTCTGCAGACTCTCGATGGTGGATCTGTAAGGTCACCAACAGCAGGGTGTTTAGTTGCTCCTTCCTGAGCACCCTTAGGAAGTGTAGCTGCTGCTGGGCCTTCTTGACTAGCGCTGTGGTGTTGACTGACCAGGAGAGGCCTGCAGGGATGTGGACCCCAAGGAATTTGAAGGACTCCACTCGCTCTACACATTCAGCATTGATGTACAGAGGGGCAGTGCTGTTCTGCCTGAAGTCCAGGATGAGTTCCTTGATCTTGGTGATGTTAAGTGCCAGGTTGTTTAATGCACACCATTGTCCCAGTTTCAGGACTTCATATCTGTAGTCTGTCTCATTTCTCCCTGTGATCAGCCCCACCACCGTTGTGTCATCAGCAAATTTGACAATGATGTTCTCTAGGTGGGCAGGACTGCAGTCAGATGTGTAGAGACAGTATAGAGTAGTGGGCTTAGCTCACAGGGGGATCAAAATGTCCGGTATTATTGTGTTGAAGGTTGAGCTGAAGTCAATGAAGAGCATTCTGACAAAGCTCCCCTGTTGCTCCAGGTGACTCATTGCTGTGTGGAGAGCAATGGCTATGGCGTCTTCGGTGGATCTGTTAATCCGATATGCAAATTGGTGTGGGTCCAATGTGTTCCATCAATTTTGATGAGATCCTCAACACCACTGGCTGAAATGCAGCCCCAAACCATGACACAGCCTCCAGCCTGTTTTACAGATGGCCGTAGAAACTCACTGTATCATTCCTCCATATATACGAACCAGTCATTTCAAATTTGGACTCATCATGCCATCAGACCTGCTGCTGCTTATTTTCAATCCAGTCCTTGTGTAATTTTGCATACTTCAGCTTTTCTCTCTGTTTACCTTCCCATGAGACTGGCTTCTTGACAGCCACACTTCCAGTGAGACCATTTCTGATTAGTCAAAGAGTAGACAGATCAACTATCTAGATGCTCAGGTCCTGTTTCAGGTCTTTGCTCAGTTTTTCCCCCCCCATTAAGGACATGACTTTCATATACTGTTCATCTGCTGTAGAACATTTGTTCTTGTTTTCCTCCATTTGTTTACTTTCCTAAATTTTTTAAACGACACAGTACATACCCAGACATAGTTTAAACAGATAGCTCTTTAGGAATCACCTTGTTGTTGCAAAAAATATGCCTGTCAAAGAAAGGCTGCTAGTGACAAAGTGCCTAAAGATATGTAAGATTGGTTGTTTGCTAAGCTGCCTGTTTAGTTTAGACGCAACACTGATTCATCCCTTGGGTTGGTTTTGTACGCTTGAATGATTCACAGGCCCGTTTTAAGTTGATTAACAAACAGAAAAAAATCATTCCTCTAAAAATGGCTAGGTATAAGGAAAAAAAATAACCTTTAATGTTTAATTTTTCCTCAAAGACATAACAGAATGTGGAAAATGAAAATGACCTCTTTGCTTTTTGCACTGATGAGTACAACCTAGCAGTGTCTGAAGAGTTTCAAATATGCTGGTTGACTGAAGTTTCAGCCAGTACCAGCTGATAATCCTGACCAGATGACTCCTCATGCTGTTTTCTAGTTGTGGTCAGAGGCCAACCCCCAAAACATGAGATTTGTAGCTGAAAAAGCCGAGCAAAAGTGAACACGATGAGGCGGCATGGAGACCTTATGATCTTAATCATCATCTGGTTGCACAGTGGGAGGCTG
>VURO01026478.1:10924-27202 GCA_015108175.1 Pelvicachromis taeniatus
GTGGTTTTCAACTATGTAAACACTCACTATACAGAATATGCACAATTTTCCAGGTTTCTTCCCCGCCCTGCTAACCTATTTTTTCAATTGCAAAGGTTTGCTTGTGGTAGCACAACAGACAAACGGCACATCTATTTTTGACTAATAGGACAACGATTGTCCCATTTATTTGTGGTAGCAGAATTTTCTGTGCAGGCTAGCATTTCTCAGCTCGGCGATGTGGGGCCCATATACCTGCTTAACAGAAAAACAGAGAATAGGGAATGATGCCACCTTATAGTTTTTCTCTTTAATCTTTGTTGTTTTGTTTTTTGTTATCTCATTTTTCTTTATTGGATATGGAAGGAAAAAAGATTAAACGGTTTAATCGTTTTAACTTTGGTATCTTCCAAGATAAAAATAATGCCCAGGTATGAAGTAATGTTAATACCATAGATAGCATTTGAGGTTATTTTATTGTTGTGCATCAACATTGGGACAGGGCTGATCCCTGAACACTTCAGACCCTTTCCCTGTAATTACCTGCCTCTCACATTGTTCTGGAAGAGTTGAGGTGAGCTTCCTCCTGCTCCGCCTGTACACTTTGGGGCATTATCATAAATACGGTACATTAACACTTGTTCCTGGCTTGTCAGGATATAAATTAAGTCTGCAGGTGTCCCACCGAGGTTTACCCCTGATACTAATTAAAGCATGATAATTAGGTTTGTTAAATTTGGTCCTTTCAGCCTTGATACCCCCCTTGGAATACAACAATCGCAGATTGTAGACAAGAGAAGGGCTTAGAGGATCCTTCCCTAGCAAACACATAAGAACAGACCAGTGGGTGCCTGATAAAGTCATTCCCCGGTGCTGGAGGGAATATGTGGGCTTGTAATTATGATTTTGCGCGTGACAATTCTCATTCATCTGACTTGAATGTAGTCTCGTTTTGTGAAGGGAAGAGACAACATTTTGATGAGGTTCTTCCTCTTCATCTAGAGAGAGGGAACTATTCATTTACACCAGAGAAATACCCACCCCCCTTCTTCTTCTCTCTCCTGTCTCCATGACCTTGGCGCTGGCATGCCTTATCAAGCAGGAGACAAGAACAAAGAACCAGAAGAATAACAGAAGGTTATGGCAGCTCTTTAAAGCATTATGGAGGCTTAAGCATAAGTTCTTGTCTCTTATAAGAGTAAAAACAAAGTCAGTGTAGCCAGTGATGCTGAGCTCATTAAGGTGAAGCCAAGATGTAGGTTACGACTGTGCACCTTCACAAAGAGGTCAATAAAGGACAAAGATCTGAATATTGCTATTTAGTAGTTTGAGCTCTCATTGTAACATGCAGATCTGAAGTTCTGCACTCGTTGCAATAAAATAATAATAAAAAGACTTTTATACTTCTTGAATTCCAACTAATAAAAACAAAAAAAACCCAGCAACAAAATCAATAGAAAATGTATATTTCTCAGTAGATATAATGATAATTTTCTTTGTGGGAATAAAGAGATGGTGACACCCAATACTGATTAATGACCTGAAAGCTGTGACATGGCACAGCTCTCTCTGAGGCTGTATATGTAGACTGTCCCTCGGCTCTTTCCCTCAGTAGCCCTGCCAGGGTGGAATAAGAGATAGGTGAACTGAGGCAATACAATGAGAAAAAATTAAAGGGAGGAAGTGCATAGAGGGAGAATGAAGGGGACAGTTCTGCTGCTAAGGAGTCAGCTGGCTCAGTTGTAGAGCTGTTCATCATCCTTTCCCTAGCGACTGCGACTTGTGGACCCTTCTGTAGAAGGATACAGAAAATAGAGGAGAGGGAAATGAGAGAGAGTGGGAGTTACTAACAGAGACAAAGATGGATAGACTGAGATAGAAAGAGAGGCAGTAAAAAAAATAAATAAATAAAAAATCTGAGAATGGGAAGGATTCCTCCCTCCTGTGTAGTCCAGATGTCAGACTGTATCCAGGCCTCCCAGTACAGGCCTTTGGGACAGACCCAGCCTGGTGAAGCCCACTGACAGCACAGGATGAACAGCTGTGCACAGGTCCTCAGCTCTAATGCTCACTGCTCAGATGTAGGACAAACAGATACCGCTCTTTGTTTACACTTGGTCGTTGTGTACGTATTGTACTTGTTTACTTGCTTTTTGTGTACGTGTTATTTTTTTGATGGCCTCCCATGACAGACATTGTTCTGCATGGTCATCGTTTTCAAGTTTTAGCGCCTGGCAGCTGATGGTCCTCTTGGGGTGTTATAGGCGCATGCCACAATGAACATTTTTAAAAGCCTGATACATTTTAGGCCTCTGATTGAGCAAGACTGCACCTGATGTCTGTAACTCTTCTCCCTACTTACCTACTTTCATTTGATTTTTAATGCACCCTCTTTTCAACTTTTTTTAAAAAATATTAACTGGTTTTAGTTGCACCCACAGAATCACAGATGGTTCAGTAATCTCATTTTGCCTATTTTGCAATCCTTTAATTTTACCTTAATCTGTCTTCAGCATGAACACAACAAGTGGATTTTATGTCAGTAAGTGACAACTGATGTCTCTGAGATCCATGGATTTTCAGTCATTGATAGACTCTTGGTGACAGCAACCCAAAGAGCTATCCATTATGAATGAAGCAGGGAAAAAGAGGACTGAATAGAGTGAAACTGAAGAAGGCCAGGCAGAGTGCCTCACATCACTGAACACTTGACTGAGTCCAGAGACAGGATTGCTTTAGTAATGTTGTACAAAGAACAATGAATGTCTACACTTTCCCCTTATGTAGTGGATGGAGAGGGATCAGGCAGTACCTGGTTCCTGTTGCAGCTTTGTCTCCTGGGAGGTGGGTGGGTGTGTGTGTGTGTGTTTTATGATAATAGTGCTTTAAGACCATTAAAAGTAAACTCCTTTTTAGGTTCTTGTTGTTTAATCTGATAGTTTACAGGAAGAGAAAAAAGGAGAGAGGAAATGTGAAAAAGCATTTCATAAAAAGTTTAATAAAGAATAAAGAACAAGTCACCTTAAAAAAAAGAGCGATTCCAAGTTTTCCTTGGGTTAGCTGGCTTGATAACATTCCAATCAGTCATAATCAGCGGTTGGAAAAATCCAGTAAGGCATTCTGAATCTGACTGACAGGTTCATATATACTGAGGTCCAGTGGGTATATACAGCATTACAGCATTCAGATATCGCACCTTGATGTTTCTTCCACATGATTCCATTTGGGGAGTAGTTTGTATAACTCTGTGACCAGTCCTGAAAACATCCCTTGCAATTAATTTAAGGCTCACATGGGGATAAACTTGCCGTTGTGTTCATAACATTTGGCTCACAACAGAAATGGAGCAAGCATAAATCATGAATCAAGTGCCTTTCTTTCTTAAGTGGTTCGCAAAATCAGTTGCAATGATGTAGTTAGAGGCATAACCTAACCATTTGTTCTGCTCTTTGCTACAATACGAACACTGTATGAAAAGCATAGTACCAAAAGTGAGGATAGTATGTTCATGCCATTCTGCATCACCTTTTACAATTTGGCAACTTAATGCATGCAGTTTATACTGAAACTGCATACTATATACAGTATATTACATTAAGCTGAAAATCATTGTATCAATCAGATCATATCAACACTAAAAGCTGACTTTAAACCAAGAGTTTTTATAATCTTATCCAGAGCAGGTTAGGCAGCACAAGTTACTGAGGTTACATTTATTGACACTGAAAGATCTGGAAGTTATACCCGTTATTATGTCTTTTGGGTATTTTTTCCACAATAGTAATGTTTTTATATTAACTTTTCCCTAGAGTTTGATTCGTCTATTGCTTACTTTTGCACTGTTAATTACCAGCTGTGTGTATGTGCAAATCATAATTAGTGCTCATTGTAAGGCCAGATGGGTGGAGCTTGACCTACTCCAATTCCACCTTGCTGTTGGTAGTCTGACAATTAGGCTTGGGGTTGGGCTGGGCTGAGAGATGGTGCTCGATTAGCCTGTAGCTTTGCAGTGAGAAATCTGCACACATCTTAGGACTCTTTACATGTACATACAGTGTGCCGGCATATGATAAGTGACTGGAAGGGGAAAAAAAGGAGTCCAAGGAGAGCATTGTTGCAGCTAAACACCCTCACCATATTATCAGTATGCATGCAGGACCTGAGAAGTTCCTGGCTTTCTCCTCCTTTTTCTTGTGATAACCTGTACGAACCCCCATGTGATAACTTCAAGGTCTGGGGGCGTTCTGCCGGTGCTGCATCCCTACATAAGGAGGGGGGAGCTGGGCCACAGGCATCCTGAAGACTGTCTTTATGGAGGCGAAACACAAGTGAACAAACAAAGGGGTCTGCAGCCAGGAAGCCTTAATCACTGCCACTACCATTAGAGTAATGAGGCCTGATGGACGCACAGTCTAGTGAGACACCAGGGAGGGGGGCGTGTGAGGGGCTTTCCTCACAGATGAGGGCTGATAACCCTCCTCTCATTCTTCTGCTACTGCTACCATAGTCTCAGGGGCATATTAATGAAACAACAGTACACACACATGCCGCTCACACCCATTTCTTTCTTTTAAGGGTTTCTTTTTCTTCCTGAGATTAGCAGGGTATTGTTTGAAGGAGACCCCTTCTGTTTTAAAAGACACCCTGGTGAGACATGTCAGTGTAAAGTTTTAAGGATCTGCACATGAAAGACAAGGCTGAACCTGTAGCTTTCATTAAACAATTCAAGATCTGATAATCTTGTCCTTTAAAGATGTATTAAAGACTCGGACTCTGACGAGGGGAATAAAGTAAGAATGGGATCCTTTTAAAATTAGATAAAACAGAATGCAGTCCCATAAATGTCACAACTGTTCTTGTATGTTAAAGGTTCTATTGATTTTAACAATAAGCTTTGGATATTATTCTTGGCTGTGGTTATATGTGACCATAGTGCTTTGTGAGGTGTGTTGTGGCCCTCACTATCCTGGGATTGCCTGTTGTATGCTCTCCTGTTTATGGATCTCATAGCTCTTTACAACACACTTCAAAAATTAATCACCCCAGAGTCCTATACAAGTCTCTTCCTTGCATCTGCTGAACTGCTCTGGCCAAGCTCCCTCACACTGAAAGCAGCCACCAGTGAACAAACTGCTGCTCGAGAGTATTTCATTAAATAATAAGAAAAAAATGTAATGGCTCGTGTATGCAGTATGAAATAAATTGCATTTAAGTCACCCACGAGAAGAATTAATAACACACTTTTGCAGTGTCACAAAGCAGAGATGACACTGATGGCTTGTCACAACGGCGTTTGGTAATGCTACATGCTGCTGGTTCTCCTGTCTGCCTGTGTTGGCTAATATTTCCAGCAGGTTTCAGTTTTAAAGCTCTCAGGTGGGCCTTTAAACGGTTGCTCAGACAACACTGAAGGCCTCCCTCCGATTTTCCATTTCTCTCTCCTCCTGTCCGCTGTCCTTTTCAATGGCTGATTTATGGCCCACATAAGTGTGCAAGAGACGCTGAGATTTCAGAGGAAGTCATAAATAGAACAAAACTAAGGAAGAGAGGAGGGAAGAGGAAACAGACTGAAGAGGTGACGGGGACATGCAGAGTGAAAGCGAGAGCGTGAGAGAGTATTTGGCTTATTATTTCAGTCAGTTTTACTGTAGAGCGAATAATTTCCCTGCTACTCTATCTACTGTACTTGCTGTCTGTCTGTCAGCCTTATTTCTTTCCATCCTGTCAGCTGACCTTTGAACTCCCAACACTGTGTATGCCTCCCTCTGGTTTATTCTCCTAATTGGAGTCAGGATGCAGATGCTTTGGCAGGTTGTGGGTGACATACTTACACACCTTTTTTATTAGACTGAAATGATGGAAAGCAGGAGGATCACCTGAATGAAGGTTAAAAAAAAGAATGAGGGTAAAAGAAGATGGAAAAAATATGTAGAT
This sequence comes from Pelvicachromis taeniatus, assembly GCA_015108175.1. Classification (NCBI taxonomy): domain Eukaryota; kingdom Metazoa; phylum Chordata; class Actinopteri; order Cichliformes; family Cichlidae; genus Pelvicachromis; species Pelvicachromis taeniatus. The sequence continues at coordinate 16,838 of VURO01026478.1, forward strand.
GTGGTTGGTTTGTTTAAATTAGCAGGTAATTTTGTGAGAATACACTGCAAGTAAATGCAACTTTTTTTTCTTTATGCATTTGACTTTCAGTTAAATGCTGCTAAATATTGCTTATTATAAAAGAACTATGTAAGGAGTGTAATAAACATCATTATGATAAACCTCTTTATCATAATGATGGCATATCACCAGTCCCAGGGCCGAATAATCCACATAATCCAGGATGATGTTTGATGGAGTGTCTGCTGTTAACCACTTACAAGCAGTGCACTTGCCACTTTGTTAGTCTTTAATTATTGGTGAACTCATGCTTCCAGGGCAGTGATCAGACCTTGCACTGCACTGTTTGCTTATCAAGCTACTTACAGTTCACCTATAAATCATACAAGTATAAAAAGGCACTTAACTCAATCAGCATTTGACAGTTTAACAAAGAAACCAATTTTATATTGTATCTTTAGACACTTTGTTACCAGCATCCTGCCACAAAAACATATCATTTATTCTCATTTATGTAGCTGAATCTGTGAAAGATTTTAAAGGTTTCCGTTTGATAGGCCTAAAATATTAATTTCACACCAACAAGATGATTCCAGATATTGACTTTAAAGCTCGTGAGATTTGTACATACTCTGTTTTTGCCAATATACTGTATTTCCATGTTTGCACGTTTCAATAAACTGCTGCACGTATTTCTCATTTTCCCAGAAACATAAAGAGAAATGAATGGTGGCTCAAGAGTTTTGCACAGCACTGCATTCCTTTTGTACTGGTATTTATATAGTGAAGAAGGGAAAAAAAAAAGAAAAAGGAAAAACTATTTCTGCATTGTTCTGTGAAGCACTGCTTCTTTGTTGTTTGTGTGTTACTGTTTTGGTGTGTGTGCTTGTAATGCACAGACGGGCCATACATCACATCCTCTTTACAGTGTTTCCCTGAGTCATTTGCATGTCATTACAGCTTTGTTTTATAAGTGAGTGGCTATTAAGGAAGCTGCTCCATAAAACCCCTGTTAAAATGGAGGAAGCCAGCAATACGGAGCTTAAGAAGCCAAGAGCATTCTACATTTTCTTACCTTACATGCTCGATGAAAAGTTAGAGAGAGAAAGCGAGAGAGGAGCCAGATGTCTTTCCTCTGGGACCTGCACATCTGTCTGGGTTTTTTTTTTTTTTAATGACAGAAAAATTCATGCAATCCCATTTCTCTTCTCACTTTCCCTACCCTTCCTCCCTGCTGCAGTCCCTCTGTTCTCCCTTCTTTCACACATCTGGACTTAGCTGTATGTGCCCTGATGTGGTCCCCATCTGTGAAGGATGACACAACTGTTGGCACAATTTTTTCTAGTTGGACCCAAGACTGGACAGGGCATCCAGGGAGTGCATAAGTGAGTGCACTCAAACTGTTCCTCCTTGGCAATTTTGATATGTGTCCACAGAAATTTGTGTGCGTTTATGTGCTGAGCGTCGCCATAATTGTTAAACAAATAGCAAAACTGTTATTTTTTAATGTTCATTTTTCAGACAGCTTTTAGAGCTTTTTCATTAAGTATGTGTTCTTTAAAGAAACACATTGTAGTGTCAGTTTTCTACATTGTATGTGCACATTCCTGTAACCACAGAGCCACATGCATTGCTGTTGTGCAAGCAAAGGATCTTTGCAGGGTACACGAATGACTTAAGTCATCAAAAAAAAAAAGAAAAGTTGAAGACAGATTTATACAGTTAGACAACCCAGAGCAAGAGAAAAATGATTATACACTGGCATGCTTTTTTCTTTTCTTTTCTGAAAGTCAAAACCCTTTCGCTAATGTAACTAACTGTGTGTTTCAGACCTGATTTCAATTGCTAAGGGTCAGGTGATTTGGGGTGTAGTAGCTTGGGATTGGAAGCATGTGTCTCACATCTGGATCTGCTTACAGTGGCAAGGAGGGCGCCTTCGTGACAGCCAGGCACGTGGCAACAAAGTAAAACCTTTGCAGAGAAAATGTCCCAGTAACTCACTCGTGAAAGAAATGTTAGTGTGGCAAGCACTTTTGACAAGCTTGGCATTGTATTTATAACAGACAGGGGAGAAAGGGTTGTGCAAACTTTAACAACTTTTGGCACGAGCAGGAGATCTTTCCACTGCAAGTACTGAGATATGAGGTGTCGTTTTGATTTCAGGTAATAGGCTGTGTCCATCGTGCTAATATCCAAGACACTAACTAAGGTGTTTTTTCTTTCCTCCATGCTGCATTAACAGCATAGGGTATACTGTATTTTCTAACTGTAATGCTATTTGATACAATGTATGTGAATAATTTTGTGCAATTACTTTGCTTTTTCTGTAAATGCATAATGATAAATCTTTTGAATATGAAGCACATGTTCCCATGTTGGCACACAGCTTTCCAGCTGTAAATCGTGTTATGTCAGTGTTACAAAGCTCTGAATTTAATGGCCCAGTAGAATTTTCTCAGCTTCTGTTTTATTAAACAGTAGAAGAACTGTGGTCAGAATAGCAGTGTGTGATTTGTGGTAGGAAGGCGGATCTGTTTGAAAAGTGCATATCTGTAATGAATGCATTTAGATTCAATGTTGCATCCATATGTAAAATAAAAGAGGTTTTAAAAGGTTTGCACCACAATAGTGTTTTGCTCCCTCTGTTGTGTTTAAAAATGTTTTTTGTTAAACTTGGTAGTGTGGTACACACTATTCATATGTCTAGTTTACAGTTTGTCCTTTCATGACTGTTCTTCACTAGCACTTTCTCTTTCTCCTTACTCTCCTTGCAACTCCTCTGTCCTTCTCTCAGTCCACTCTCTTCGAACACTGTTTCTCACAGCTATTTCTCTCCCTCCCCCTCTGCCTCACTCGCTCTCATGGACATGACAGTGCGGGGGGATAAGGGAAGAGTAATTATGGTTCAGTGAGGCTGCCAGGTGTGATAAATGACTAATAAGGGGAGCGGAGCCCTGGGTCCTCTAAGGAGGACTATTACAGTCTTATCAGCACAGGGCTGCAGCTCACAGCCTGGCCTGGGACAGAGGCCCTTGTAGCTGTGCTCGCTCCTCTCCTAACCCCTTCACCTCAGTCATCCTCAGCCAGCATCAGTCCAGCCCACCCCAGAGACAATCTGCAGCTTTAACACCTTAGCTGCTGGTTGTGAACTTTTGTGTTCTGTATCACATTTATACATTTTAGTGTTAGGAATTTGAATGAGGAGACACGATCAGTGCACCTCACTGCACAATTGTTAGTGAAACCTAAAGAGATCTCACTGTGAGAATTGATCCTGAAGTAATGAAATGTAATGTATTTGCTCTATATTTGTTATATACATCTATATATAAATATCTCTATATAAAAATATTTAAAAATATTTATAGGAAAGTGTTAAATACATTTGAGTAGACAATACATCTAACTAAACTGACAAATTTCATTAAGATGGATAGACTAACTTCAACAGAAACATTTAAATCATATAATTTCATTTTATAGTTAAAAAAAACCTGACAAATTATTAAAGTATTTCTTTATAGGGCATTAATTTCACTTTTAACTCTTGTAGCCACGTTCACATATAAATTGTTCATAAAGGGGACTACTGCTCAGTGCATACAATGTGTACATTCTTAGGCAGTTGAACCATATCACATCTGGTTTGAATTGTTGTGCAGCCAGTTTTATCTGATGTTTAGTTTCGCATTCTATGTGCTCTATGAGAAATGATGGTGTTAAAACATGATAAGCGAAAAAAAAAAATCCAATATGACCAACTGTGTGCTCATTTATATCTCAAACCCCCAAAATAAAGTAAGGCATTGTTACCCATGTGTATTTTTAATAGCTGAAATTGGGTGGAGTATTCCTCCATCAATAAATAAATAAATGGATGAATAAAACTGAAAAACATAAAATCTTACTGTAAATTAAGTCAGAAACTCTCCATTTTTGAATTTAGATTTTTCAGTTTTAAATAACGAAAAACTATGAAGATGCTAAAGAGCTAGTGAACAATGGCGCACGAGTGCGTGTGTGTAAATTAGCAAAGTAGACTAAATCAGATACAGACTGAGACACGTGTAACAAAAATTTCCTTATATTTTCCTTTGCTTATGCTGGTCTGTTAAAATAATAGAAATCTATTGAAAGTACCAGCCTACTACATCTCCAGCTCCTGAGAAATCCCAGGATGAGCTGAAGTAATCCCTTTCTCTGTTGGGGCTGTCCTTGGGTTGACTCCCAGTAGGATGTTCCCACAGTATCTTTAAGGGAAGAAATCTTAAAGTCATCCTAATCAAAGGTTTTAATCATCCCAGCGGTTCCTTGAACACCCTTGAGTACCTCCACATGACAACATTGGCCAATAATGTCAGCAGTCAGATATGTATGGTCACTTTGAAAGGCCTAGGCCAACGGTTGGCAGCTTTTGCTATCAAGAGAGATATTTTTTTAAGGAATTGCTGGAAAGAAAAAAAATCTGTATGGAGCCACAAAACATATTTGACCCCTACAATGAAGGTGACATAGCCTATTAAGTCAAAATTAGCCTATTAACATTACTATTAGGGGTAAATTTAATCACATTTAAATTTAATGTAATTTAAATATTTTACCACATGTGATTACTCTGCAGTGCAGAACTACAATAATGAAAATGATGGCACAATTGTGAGTTGCAGGAAAAAAGTTCCCATTAGCATGTTTAAGCATACTTTGAAATAGAGTGGCTGTAAAGCTATGGAGGCCACTTTGAGTCATGGCTGTGATTGTGCAAGTTAATTAGATTAAAATTAGCCTGCTTTGATTAAAGCAAATAAACAAAAAACCCATAATAGCTTAAACAAAAGCAACAACAACAATAAAGGCTACTTTCAATGTCGTGCAGCTGCAGATCAATTACCCTGGTGGGAACTGGTGATAAAAGTAAATCAGTCTAGATGATTCTGAATCTTTCCATTTTTAGTTTTGTGTCAAAGTCGTAGAGAGCCACTGGACATGGCCAACAGATCTGTATGTGCAGCTCCTGGGCTAGACTCGTGAGCAAGAATCCTGGATCTTTCAATCTTGTCATTTCAAGCAGCAACTCACCTTCAAAGGAGCAGATGGAAATCCACTTTTTCCCCCGCATCAGTGTGCTATGGCCTGAGGTGAGATAGCTGGCACTGATCCCAGCAGCTTAACAGTTTGCTGCAAACTGTCCCTATGTAATATACTGTCCCATAAGTAAATAACAGACAGGTCACCCGCAGAAAAGATGTGATTAGCAGAAAATAATGTTTCCTATAACCAAAAACATTGTTTGAATCATTGTCAAGGACCCAACTGCATCCCTGAGTCATCTCTCAATGGGCTCCAGTGGCATACACCAAAGAACAGAGACTCCCACCAAATCCACACAAACAGTGAAAAGTGGGAAAATAATGAGTTCATACAGCAGGAACAGTGTCTAGTTCCATGTCTCATTAGAACACAGCTTTCAAATGATTTCTCTGCCTTCAGGGCCGTATTTTTTATTTATTTCTTCAGTCTAATAAATAAATTAATTATCAACAAGTTTATCTCAAAACATTGCAAGATTTCATACTATTTTACTGGTGGGTCATGTTTAAGAGTTTAAAAGAAACTGTTCACATTATTTCAGAGTGAGATATTTCCATTATATCAGAATCCCCTACCATGTATTTGAGCAGATGTTCCAGGTCCTCCTTCAGAAATAAACATGGAGACTCAAGTGAAGCCCGATACTCTGAGGATCTGTTTGACAATAGTCTTTTTTTCTGTGGTAATACTTTTCCTCTGCTTAGACAAACTAAACGAAAAGATTTGTGAACGTCTGTCCAGTTAGCACCTGACACCAATCAAGAAAAAGTTATAATCAATTGTGGACTATCAGGAAAGGGAACATGCTTAGTATTTATACTTCAGAAGGCCCCATTATGTAGTCGTCTACGCATTTACCTTACCAGCCAAAAATCCCTGGTTTTAGGGGATCCCTTTAGGATTTCATCAGGAAGGGCATCTGGTGTAAAGATCTGTCAAAGCAAAATGTGGAGCCTATCCACTGTGTTGACCCTTTATGAAGAGGGCAGCCAAATGTAGCTTTTACTTATAAAGCCAAGATCCCAGGGATTCAAATGTATACCCTCTGTTATCTTTCACTGAGCCCGGAAGCGATCTGTTTTATTTCAACCTTTTCTCTACATTTTTCAATGTCCAAAGGATGCCAAGTGGCTTAACAAGAAAAAGGCGTTCACACCAACAAACGTCATGCCAGATCTTTAAAAAAGCGTTATGTTCACACGCACTATATATTTTTTATGAATACAAGTATTTCATTTAGCATGTATTCCAGGTAATTTAAATACCAAATGATATATTTGAATGGATTTACTCTAATCTACGTGGTTAGAGATCAGACATGATCTGCTGGCAGGGTGATCAGCTGTGTAAACTGTGTAAACAGAAATTATGTCAACAATTTTAGAAGAAAGTAAAGCCATTTATCTGCATTTAACATCTACTGTCTCCCTGATTTAAAATGTCAATTGTCTTCTTTAACCATATAGGTATGAGAGCAGATAGCTTTTTAGCGTCCTCTCTGGGCTGATGTTTTCAGAGGAAATGAATGACAAATGAGTAAAACATGCACCCAATCCTTTAACCCCCCCTTCTAAAACTCACAGCTAATTCATAGCTCCGTTGATTACCCAGGGGAATTCTTTTATCTCCCCCATTTCATTCCTGAAGCGCTCCGCGGACATTTTAATGGCTGCACTTTCATCGTCTGTCAGATATTTAAATGGAGAAGTGCGTGTGTGTGGTGAGGAGCGAGGCAGCATGGGGGCCATCTCAGATTCTGCATGTCAATCTTTAATGCCTAGAGATATGGACGAGTTCTGACCTCTTACTCTGTCATTCTCCTTCTCCCTTGCATAAATTGACCTCTTGATAATCATTTCCTGCTCCTATCTGCTGTAACGAGTGTTCCAGACTACTTGGCAGTCACGTGAGCCAAAGTGAGCCATTAGGGTTGAGCCTCTGCTGTGGCTAGGCCATAGAGCCATCCACTGACATATGGACTACAGTAAGACTGTCATGGCAAGTGAATTTCACTCAGCCTGTTATGGCCGTGAACATCACACAAAGACATGTAATAGAAAGAGGACCATTGGTATAATGAAACTGCAAGTGTGAATTGTTTGCCATTATTGCTATCAGTTGGTAGTTACAGTTGAAGGAATGTGTGGCTAAAGACACAGAATGAGAGGGTGGACCAAGAGGGACTGTGAAGTTTGATAAATGCCAAGTTCAAAATTGTGGGAACGCTATTATTTTATGTACTATGTCTCTGTGTTATTTTGTAATATTTTGGCTTGAGTGCCACCTGCCCTTTAAAAAGTTGCTCCCTAATGGCATTGCCTATTGAGAACTGCTGCTTACTTAGGTTAGCACCAGTTTAATGAGGCCCCAGTTTCCTATATCCTTCCCAGGCCATGCAGCCTCATGCATATGGCTACACACCTTCTCCACAGCAGTGGCTGTTCACAGATGATCTAACTCTTCAGACAGCAGAAGTTTAGGCTGACAGAACCAGTATCAACCCTGCATTATTGTTTTATACTAACTAATCAGTCTTTCTCACTTCTCCCTAATGATATCTTCTCATATTAGTGTCTTCTAGCCATGATCCCTTCATTTCATGTGGTTTAAAAATTGATGGAAAATTTGCCCTACATGAATGGACAGAAAGAAGGATAGCTGAAAATGTTAACGTCATGGTTTCTCCAATTCACTAAATGGAAGCACACATTTAACTCTAGATGCAAATTCTGCCTAATTAGTTTACTTAATCCTTACAAGAGTAATGGCCACACACCAGTGGTCCTCAAATGAACATTTAATCCTTTTGGGGGCACCTCTAATCTTTTCATATTAAAAGCTAAATAATCAAATGTAAGTATTGATCTAATTACACATGAATTTCTCTGGAGAGCTTTGGAAATGAAATGTGTTCTATATGCGGAGTGCAACCCATAATATATGTCAGACTCTCAGCAAAGATGTAGTCATAATAGCATTTTTGATATTAATTTAGACTTTGGTGAAATTGGTTTCCAAATATAATGTAATGTGCCAATTTTTAAAATCCTTTTGCATGTACTGTGTCAATTGCAACAGTTTAATAATGATACAAAAAAAGTACAAAAATAAAAATGTTAATTTTGTGTGCAACCACTTACTGGATTTGCAAATAAAGCCCACTTCTCAAAAGTATACATGTTGACTTCACTCTCCTTTTCTTCACATCGTGAGCTCCTTGTGTTCCTTCTACTGTATATATATATATATATATATATATATTAGTGCTGTCAGCGTTAATGCGCGAAAGTTGGCAAATCCCCGTTAATGAGTTAACGCAGATAAATCCATGTGAGGGTTACTCATTAATGCAGCTTAAAAGCGTTAACGTGGTCATCATGATCAACTAGGCGATTAACAATTAACCCATCTGGAGCGCAGACTGACTCAAAATCTTTTAAATGTTTCTCTCAACGCATTTCGGGCTGTTTGTCCATTCTGCGCTCCAGATGGGTTAATTGTTAATCGTGTTAGTCGTGATGACCACGTTAACGCGTTTAACCGCGTTAGCACCTATTAATGCGCTAATTTTGACAGCACTAATATATGTGTGTGTGTGTGCATATCAATCACTTTCATCATTTAACTGTATAAGAGAGTGAATGGATAATAGGTTGGAGTAATAGTTCCAATAATATAATATAATATATCTTTTTGCCCACATACTGTAATTGTTTTTTAATCATCTTCACTATTGATATGAAAATGAAAAGTATATTGATCAAGCACTGAACATGTTACTGTGGTTGTGACATTTCTTCTAAACCCTTTATCTCCAGCTTTCACCATTAAAATGTCACTTTCCTCCACCTCCCAAAATCAGCTTTAGCTAATAAAAACATTGTATTGTGTTTGTTCACTAACAAAATGTTTTGATAATAGATGCATTATACTGATTTTAGAAAACAGACAAGATTAACGTTTAATCTTCTCTATGTTTTACCTTTAACTTCTGTGATATATAATAAGCTCAGTAACTGATTCTATTGTTTTAAAGTGTTAAAATGTTTTTGGACTAATGAGATAACATTTGTGATTCTTCACTAAAAATTTAAGATGACTTATATTAATGTAAATATCTTAATACTTTATTCACATATTCTTTTGTAACCTTGGATTTATAAGTTTAAGGACATACATTTAATGGGGGAGTTATTCTTTTCCCGTGAAATATTTAGTGTATTGCAAAAGAACACATGTTTTGCGCCCTTGGTATTAGGTGGTGCACTGGACTGGAAATGTAATTGGTTTTGTTTATTTTCTGAGGAAATGCAGTTTTGTGCTTATGTAAGTGAATAATTTTTAGACAAACATGTACCTCAACTTGGCTGGCTCATAGGAATACCACAGCTGTGTGTTGAAAAATATACGGTTGATATAATTGCTGAGCAAGAAAAAAAAAGCTTAAATGCAAAGCTGTGAATCTTTTAAATAGCCACATTTACACTGAGCACAACGACTACACACGTATAGGTTCTGTAAATGATATTAGTCTTTTGAAAGAATGTTCTGTTTTCTAATTTAGTTTCACTGAATCTGATAGGTGTTTATGTAATATAACATAATGTATAAATACATTTCACCTGCAAGTTCCTCGGTAGTTAACATGGATGCTACAAGACTTGAGTAGTGAAGGAAAAGCAGAAGACAACAGGAAAGCGGCAGATGAGAAAGCCATCCACAAATGTAATACAAAAATACTATGTTTTGTTTTTAATTGAATAAATAGCATTATTCTATGTAGTATTAAGCCATTCCAAAGTGATATTGCTGTATCTGATTACAACCCTGGTGAAAGTAAGTAAAATCATTTCTTATACAAATACACTGTGAAATATAAATGAAAGTTAAAAGGATAACAACCGACCGTATTTGTTATAAAAATGAAACAGAAAAGGGAACTGTATTAGGCAGTTCCCTTTATATTATGGGAAATTCCTAAATACATACATACATGGCAGTACACTTTTAAGCAAGATATAGCTTAAAAGTAAATTCTGGGTATGACCACCTTTGTTCTTCAGCATGGCCCTAACACTCCCGGGCAACTTTTCTTGTAATTCCTTTAAGTAGTCTTCTGTTTTCTATGTTTCTTGAAGGACATTCAAACCTTTTCTTTGGATACTGGCTGTCTTTGTTGTGTTTTCAGTCAAGATGATCCTACACTTCAACAATGTTGAGGTCCAATCCATGACTGATAGTGCCCTATTGTTTTTCAGTCCGGCTAAAAAAGTTAAA
>VURO01026481.1:0-14672 GCA_015108175.1 Pelvicachromis taeniatus
GGGTGATAGGCTCCTGCTCCCCCCGCAGCCCTGATAAGGATAAGCGGAAGCGAATGGCTGGATGGATATTAGGGGTGGGAATTTAATGCATTAATCGCGATTAATTCATTTGAAAAAAAAAAAAACATGTTTAAAATAACGTTTGCCAATGCATGATTTCCTGGCACACCAATTGCACACATCAGAGCTCGGCAGCTACAAAAATGGAAGAAGCAGAAGAAAGCGCGTTGCTAGGACTGATGGGAGGCAAATTTCATTTCAAAAGACTTCCCAACGAAAGTCTTGATAAAAGCGCGGTTTTGTGCAAATTGTGAAAGTAAATTTGCACAAGTAGTAAAGTACTTGAACCCTATGGTGTCATCTAAACGCAGAACATGTTTCAGTGAAATGTTCGATGATCACACTGTTTTAGCCTGATGTACTAAATCATTTTGGCTAAGGTTACTCAGAGTTTAAAGGTGATGCTGCTTAAATAACCTTTTCGTTACAAAGCCTCTAATTAATTAGATATTTTTTTTTAATTGAGTCCCATCCCTAATGTATATCTATCTATCTATCTATCTATCTATCTATCTATCTATCTATCTATCTATCTATCTATCTATCTATCTATACATTTATGTACATATATGTATATATATATATGTGTGTGTGTGTGTGTGTGTGTGTGTGTTAGTAGTTGTTGCTACTGTAGACAGTGCAGCAGCAGCATTGATAGGTAACATACTTTGACACATTTTGCTGCATTTATTCTCCGTTTTTTCTTTTCCCCTCTCAGCTTTTTAGCTCCACCTTTTCACCACTTCTTCCACTTTAAACGGTTCTACTGTACTCTAGGTGCACGAGTACACAGTGAAGGTAGCTGAGGCCAGTACAGTGTCAGTAATGAAAATGAATGATAGGGCTGCTGTTGGTGCTCGTACGGCCCACCAGGCAAATACCCGCCCAGTGTGCCACATTACCAGTCCAGCCTTGTTATCTGTGCACCACCTGTCATCTGTTACGAGGTTATTGTTTGAATAATCCAAATAGGAATTTTATTGATAAGTTACTGAATGTTATCCTGAGTCATTTGAAAAGTTGATTGTTTCTTGGAATTTATTTCCCACCTTTGAGAATGTTTATGGCTTACCAAACAGAACATTTCATACTTTTTTAGTTACTGTGTAGAAGGGATTGTCATGAAGGCACCACCTTATTATGTATGAAAAATAAGAAGAAAATCACTGCTTGGGGAAAACACAAAATACCAGCACAAAAAAAGGTAAAAATTACACCTCCCTCTTCTCTCTGCTCATCTCTAGAATATTGATAAACCCCTATAATGAGTTTATATTATCTATTTATGAAGTAAATTATTCAAAATATACAGGCATTTTTAATCAAGCTGGGTGATCTCCTAGTGCTGGCAGAACATCAGCGACTAACTCGATCTGTTGAGTGAAATGGGACTGAGGCTGCCCAGCACTGTACGGCATTAGGGCGTCTGTCCCGGCTCCTCGGGTCCCACCTGCAGTGTATCTGCCACTGCTGGAGATCTGAGTCCCCCCATGTGCAGACCTGAGGCAAGCCACTGGAACATCCTTGGTTGATCCACTGAGATACAAGGCTGCCTTTGATGTGAGGCACCATGTTTGGAGCAGCTCCGGGTGTATTTGTGATGCTGGAATCAGCCCCTCTTCCATTTCCACTCGGGAGTTCTGGATCTTGGCTACAGCTGACAAGAATAGACTTGCATTATATGAACTGATTGTCCTAAACTGGCATTATAATCAAATGACAAAACATGTGCATCCCATTTGAACAGCACCGCCTTACTATAATTTCCAGTCCATCAGATTAGATTAGATTAGAATCAGAGATTCCAGAGTATAGGTAGCAGTGATTAAAACCAGAGGGGAAGAACCTGTATTGTTTAACTCTATGATATTTGTGTGAATGCAATGGAATGCATTCACACATTAGTGATCCACCCAGGTTATTATTATTCTAGTTGCCAATATTTTGGACGCTAATTCCTCCCAGAGTTTTTGTCCGATTTTCACCATTCAACTTGTATTATATTCTGCTATGTCTGCTGATGGGCGCTATATCTCTTGGTAGCTATTACTGTTATACTTTTTGAGATAATAAGATTTTTATGCACTTATTTTTTCTGTATTGAAATCAATGGGCATTCTTCAAAGTTCCGAACATGGAACCTTCGTTCCTTTGAAGTGAGCTTAGAGTGGCACGCTCTAGCTTTCTCAATCTTTTCTTCATGTCCAAACAACTTGTTGCTACTTGCTCAATTGTCACTCAACCCCCACAAATTATACATCAAGATATATATATTTATATACACGAATGCACCATGAAAACGAATGTTCCATGTTCGGAACTTTGACGAATGCCCATTAACTTTCATTACAAAATATACGTGCATGTCCCAAACATGGAAAAGCATTTCAGATTCAGCTTTTAAGCATGCACACAGCATTTTCCCTCAGAAATGCACATTTCTCTAGTTGCATCTGCTCTTCTCTCTACAGTTTTGATTTTGGTGCGTTCAGTCAAGCTCTAAAGAGCTCACAGGCCCAAAGTCCAGACACCCTGTTTCAAATGATTGATGAGTTTTGTAAGGGAATTAAAAAGTTCTTCAAATAAGTATTTCCACTTCAAGGAAAGTCATCTGTAACTGATAGATTTGGATTTTCTACCCCGTCGAATTTAGCCTAAGAAAGTGTGCCATGGTGGGGAACTATAAAGGACTGGTACATGCAATAAATTATGATTTTTTTTATTTTCTCTTCTCTTTTTTCCCTTTTTGTGGTACGGTGTTATCTGTCTTCCTTTCATGGAGTCTGGGTTAGTGTGTGCTGTACTGAAGGACATAGAAAACGAAACACTGACACAGCTTTGCCCACAGCATTTAGAACACTCTCATCATGGCCGCCACGTCCATACAGATCTGACCTAGAGCAGCCATTCGTCTCCCTGTGAGTCTGACTGCACTGAAATAATCTGCACTTTAGCTGACAGTGCAACACAGATTGCTTGCACAATGGAAGTAATCATTACAACCCTTTGAAAGCAATTTTTTTACACTTGATTCTGGGCAAGAATATTACAGATTTTATTGTTTAGTATTGCTAATAAGTTGCGAACAAAGACGCTAGCACTCTGAACATTAGCACACTTAATAACACTGATAAACTTTAATGACACTTATTTACAAAAGATAGCTTGATGGTAGCGGTGTAGTTAAAGCACAACAGAAACGTCCATGAGTGCATGAAAGTAGCTGCTTCTGGTGGAAAATTGGCAGCACACCGTCTTGTTGTTCCCCAAATGACAGTGAAAGTTCAGAGAGTGGAACTTGTGGAGTGGTTCTCAGTAAATATTCAGACTAGGATACTTCAGTTCATTTTACTCAGTTAGGGGCCTTGCTTAGCAAAAATCCCCCTCCCAAAAAAAAAAAAAACTTCTTTTGAGCCAGGCTCATTATCAGTAAATGGAGGAAAGTTTTTCAGTTTGAAATATCTCCTTTACAACTATGACCCTCATGGAGTGACAGGCTCTGTCAAATGTAGTATTACAGACAAACATGGCTGTGGATGATCAGTGTCTTTATGTGATCAAAAGCAGTGGGGTAGAGGGTAAACTGAGGTGAGTAAATGGTGCTATGGAGAATATAATGTCGAATGAGTCAGTTAAAATGTATAATGGCCCGTTAAAACGCAGTAATTAACTCTTCGAGGCAGCAGTAAGAATTCGCCACCATGTGCTGTTTAAATATCATCATTCTTGTCTCCTATTGAAATTCTTGCTGTTAAGCAGTCAAAGAAGTGCGAGCAGATTAGAGTTTTTGGTATGACTGTTGCCCTTGTGAGGAACTAATGACTAAACGCACCTTGTTATAAACACAATTAAATTTGACTTCACTTCCGTCTCCCACAGTGAGTCAAATTATGCAAAAAGACACAAATAGCACTTTGTTTTTATGCTTCTGTGCTGTGCTCATATGGGGGCTGTAGACTTTGAAAGGAGAAGAGCAGTGAGAATCAGCATCTCTGCCATTTTTCTTTAATTATTTCGCTCAGGAAGCCTGTGCAGACTTTAATGTTTCTTTTCACTAATTGCTGGAATGCCAGTTTTATGAGGAGATGTGTGCTTTTCTCCCTCCATCTCTCTGTCTCTCTGCCTACTTTGTTATTAGCAGCAGAGTAAATGTGTGATAGGGTAATTAGCCTAATGAGTTGTGGCATTTACTATAAAGATCCTTCTGGATTCTCTGCATCTTATTAAAAAGCGGGTGAGTCTTTTGTTTTTTAGGTTGCAAATGTAGCATTTGCAGCTGAGATGGAAACACAGGCTTAATTGAAAGAGACATCATAATAGTCGTTTGTGTTTTCAGCAGAAATGTCCTTGTAATTCTCAGAAGCAGCCCGGGTAGAAGAGATGTGTTTACCAATGCACTCTTTTAAGGTGACACTTTTATGCTTGACTTAACAGCTCACTTACTTTACATGAAGAGAACTTGGAGGAGAGAATCAATGCTAAACAACAAGGTGAATGCGCTTTTCGAAAGTGCTCACAGGCTGTATCATGCATCTGCTGTATACATTAAATGGAAGCATATGCTACATTTAGTTGCTCTAAACGTTATTTCATAAATCTCTCAAATCAAATGAACACATTTTTGTCTTGCTATTCATCAACCGTACGGAAAAGTACTTTTTCATTACATACATTTCAACAAATCGGAGAAAATAGAAATAAAATTGGATTTGTTCTTTTCTTTGACAGTGGCAGAATTATTGTACAGATGCAGACGTGTATATGGTGCATATTACCACTGACATTGCCTCCATAGTGGATCTTTGCTGAAAGCCCTTTTCATGCTGGTGCTGGCCCCTGTATTTTGAATTAATGAGGTTTCTTTGTGTTTGTGGGAAGGATAGCATTTAGCCATGCTGCTAGTTCCACAATTCACAAAGCTAAAGCGAGTTATTCAGCCTCTATATGCAGTTGTTGTTGACGCCATTAAAGAAGTGACGATTTGGAAACCGCAGATTTTGTACACAGGAGGAGACTACTTTTAATTTGATCCATCCAAGGATAGACACATTTTGTTATATCCTGTATGTTTGTGTGAGTCTCTAATGCACCATAAAGTGTGTTTATCCTCACTGCCACAACGCATCGATGCGTTCGCCACCACTGTGCTGCTATTCCAGCAACCCAAAGCCTCTCGCCATTTGATGGGCTTAAAACAGGCCGTGCTTCTTTCCATTTAGCAGGTCAGCATGTGCTGATGTTCAGCTGCTTCTGAATGCAAGAAACTGTGTCAAAGCTCAAGTGGCTTTATTGGCTGTTTCTTTAATATCCCCACCACTTGAGATGAAAATGGAAGTCCAAATTTTACCTCTTTTTATTTCTTTTTTGGACAACTTAGTGATCCATGTTATCTTTTCTTAGCATGAGTGGCCTACAGCAATCTATCTATCTATCTATCTATCTATCTATCTATCTATCTATCTATCTATCTATCTATCTATCTATCTATCTATCTATCTATCTATCTATCTATCTATCTATCTATCTATCTATCTATCTATCTAAAAACACAAGAAAAAAAACATTCGCCAAATGCAAGATCAGAAATGCAAATGCAAGATAATCAGAAAGCATGTAGATACACACAGTGATACAAAGTGAAGAGGAAGGTGGGCTGTTTAAATACAGATGACATACTGGATGAAGGGTTTCAGGACCAGACATGAGAATAAAAGGCAAAATTGAAAAGTGGAGAAAAAGAGAGTGGATTTATTCAGATAGTGCCGGAGGTTCTTTGTGTGTATGTCTGTGTGTGTGTGTGAATGTGTGACACACACTTTCCTCTAACACAGGGTGTGCTTCAGACATGTAGCCTGGGGAAATGGGGCCTTGTTGGGAGCACACACAGCAGGGCTCACCACAAACTGACTTCTAATATACAGGGGTACAGCAGGCCTGATTAGACTGGCAAACAGTGGGGAGCAGTGAGAGAGAGAGAGAGAGAGAGAGAGAGAGAGGAAGACCTCTGTCTCTTCCACTCTTTCTCCAGCTCACACACATTCACACACAAACACACAGCGGTACCTTCAAACCCCACCCCCTCGCCTTTCTGTACCCCCTTGGTGGCCTAACACATTATTGCAAATGCAGGCAAACATGACTCGTTCCTTAGATGACTGCGCTGCTTTGATTTGAGCTTGTTTTCATGCACTGCTCTTCATCTGCAGGTTTAATGTTTTTGATCATCTGTAGACAGCTTGGTAGATTTAAGTGCTAAAACTCAAATGTAAATAATTTTTTCAACTGGGATTGGCATTTCTTTTATTTTCCTTGGATGATAGTCAACCTCTCGCCACATTTCCATTCAGGAGCTCTCCCGGAGCTTTCAGTTATATAACACAAGCTTCCTCTGCAGATGGATTTGTACTTAAACATGTGATGGAATAATGGATGTTCAAAAGTCCTCTTCTGAGCACTACACTTTCCCTGTTTCTGTTTACCAGTTTCCCATCTGGATACATTGTAAATGTCCATACATTTATGATCTTTTTGTGTAAATTGACTTTTTGAACATACTTGAAATGCATCCTTTGGTCAGATGAGACAAAAGTATATATCTTTGGCAATAGAGACAGTGCTTATGTTTGGAGAAAGAAGGAAGACGTCTACAAACCAAAGAACACTGTCCCCACAGTTAACCATGGTGGTGGAAAGATTATGCTTCACTGCATCTAGAACTGGGAATCGAAGAATTTTGACCTTTCTTCCAAATGGCAGACACTGGTGTTGGACAAGAGGGCCTATCTTGCAGTCTCTGCTGTAAATCATCCCAAAGTGTTCTTTCGGGTTGAGGTCAGAATTCTGTGCAGGCCAGTCACGTTCTTCCACTCCAAGCTCACTCGTCCATGTCTTTGTGCACTGGCCTGCAGTCACGGTGGAACATGAAGGGACAACGCCAAACTGTACCCACAAAGTTGGAAGCATGAAAATATCCAAAACGTCTTGGTATGCTGAAGCATTGAGAGTTCCTTTCATTGGAACTAAGAGGCCGAACCCAACACCTGAAAAACAGCCCTACACCAAACCCCCCCGTCCACCAAACTTTACACACTGTACTTGTCACAATGCAGACAAGTACCGTTCTCCTGGCAACTGCCACACATCTCTACTGCTATTGAGTCCACTGGTGGCGTGTGTTACATCACTGCATCTGCCGAATTATATTGCTGATGTAAGGCTTGGGTTGAGCTGCTTGGTCATGGAAACCCATTGCATGAAGTTCTCTACACCCTCTTTTTGAGCTAATCTCCAGGGATCATGAAATTTGGATGTCTGGAGTGATTGACTCAGCAGAAAGTTGGTGACCTCTGAGCCCTACGCGCCTTAGCATCTGCTGACCCCACCCTGTTAGTTTAGGAGGGCTATCACTTTGTGGCTGAGTTGCTGTCATTCCCAATGACAGTTGTCTGTGGAATATTTAGTAGCGAGTAAATATCACACAGTGGCATCGTACCATGGTGCCATGCTGGAATTGACTGAGCTCCTGAGAATTACCCATTCTTTTACGAATGCTTGAAGAAGCAGTGTGCATACTCAGGTGATTGATTTTATATGCCTGTGGGCATGGAAGTCATTAAGACACCTGACTTGATTTGGATAGGTGAGTGAATACTTTTAGCAATATAGTAAACTTAAAAAAAGTAACAGAGGGGAAAATAATAATTCTGTTCTTATTTGTATATGACCAAATGTAGCACTAGCAAGCAATGAGTGAAGGATTCTGTTATGAATAGTAGATTGATAACACAGTTGCAATATCAAATAGCACACTGGTGTTGAAGTACAGTTGAAGTAATGAAAAAAAGTTAAAAGTAGAGATCAAATGGTTAAAGTAAAAGTAACTAAATGTAATGAGGGGACTTTCCAAATAGTTTGCTCAATGTTGAAATAGTTGTCGTTACAATGTTGAAGTCAGGAGCTTAAATTATCGAATAACTGCTGAAAACATAGCGCAAAAGTGTAATGAATAACCATTAAGACATTTAGATAATCGCCCGCCAAGTGGGCGTGCCCGCTACGTGTCCCAGGAGCTCTGACATCACGTCAAAACTGTGGTTAAAGCAACACATATCGACAAGATGATTTCTCAGTTTAAAATAGCAGTGTGTCAAGTATTACACATTTAATAATTGGTTACAATGATCACAATTTAAACACAGGTGGTGATGATTAAAGGGTTCTTTGACAGGGCTTTGGATATGTGGCAACAAAACTACCCCCCCCCACACCCAAAAGAGGAAATGAATAAAAAAAAAACCCAGTACCACATACTGTATGTGTTTTTTCCCTTCAAGTGTTCTACCTTTTGTGGTGTTCTGTTATCTGATCAAAAATGTACTGGCACCTTATCCCTTGCTTAGACCCACAGGTCATAAAGCAGATGCCACTAAAGCTGCCAAGTCCCTCACCTTCATGTTTAAGTCATCATGCTCTCCACTCGCCTCTGATTCTCCATTTTGGGCTTTTCGTTGGTGATCCAGCATGGTGCAGTGCAGGAAAAAGTGTGTGTGTGTGTGGGTGTGTGTGTGGTAGGGTGAGGTGGGGGGGGGGGGGTTGGTGATGACTCCACTCACTGGCCGTCCTGTAAATCGCTCTTTTATGGCCCTCATAATGATCCCCCAGCCAGCAATCTCGATTCCGTCGCACTGCAGATAGGAACCACTGCTTCTGGCAGTCAACATGAGAGTGCTCAAGATGGCTGGAGGAGGTAGCGGGAGACTGGAAAACACACACTGTGTGACTACACACTGGCACACACATACATATGTTCACATTCATAAAAATGCATGCCTTTTCACACCCCATCTACCTTAATCCCAACTTCCTGTGTAAAGGTCATAGAAAGTGCCCAAGGGTAGTGTTGTGACCTCACTCCAAGTTGGTGAGTGCAATTGTGTATCATGGTCAGAGACAGACTTCCTCATGCAGACCAAGAGTGCCCTGATAGTTTTAAGCTTTTACGTGATTTCAGAATACACAACATACAACAACAATTAGCTTAGAATAGACAAAAGTCATCTCAAAACCCATAATTACTCATCATATCCACTGAACCAAACTATTTTTGTCTGCTTTGGATTTCACACGTAAGCGGATGCGATTGGATGGATGGATGTAGTTTCCTTTAACAAAAGGCTTTATGTGATCTGTTTTGACAAAAACAGTTTAAAATGTCAGACTGAAATCATTTCTATAGAAGTGTTTAGCTATTACGCATTAATAAATGCTTTAAACAATCTGAAAGGTCACACGTTAGCAAAGAAAATATACACAAAATTAAATATGAATGACATATAATGAATGCAAATGGATGGCTTTTACAAAGCTGATGTTGTCTAGATGTAGATCTCACCATACACATAAACAAGTTGTTTTTAGAGTTCAATAACACTTTAGCTCCACAAAGTCTGTTGTATAACAGTTTAATGAACTTTACTGTTTGTGAATCCTAATTAGAGTCAGTGTCATTAAACATGACATGCTTGTAGAAAGAAACAGCAGGAAGAACAGACAAATGGAGTGTCTCAAGCTATAGCTCTCATCGTCTGCTATAAAAGCTGTACAATTAAAGATTTGCCTCTGTTTTCTCTTTTAACGTACAAGTGAGCTTTTTATTATTATTCACTACAAATGTCACTGAAAATTACAGTACATTGCATGAATAGTAGAACAAAATATGTCACAACTGCTCAGATGAAATGTAATTACTGTACGAGCTGGCAAGTTTGTTTTTTGTTTGTTTCACCTATATTTATTAAAAACATGCCTTTTGTGCTGCCGTCTGCGCTCTCATGGACGTTTCCACCTTTCTGTACTCCTTCCTGACTGAAGACGTGTAAATCTATTATATTCATTATATTACTAAAAACAAAATTTACTATTAGCTGACAGTGACAAGTGGTGGAGGAAATTTTCAAACCACTAAATTAGGAAAAGAAGCAATAACACATTATGAAAACACTGTAATTGCACATGAAACTGTAGCATTGAAAAGTGCATAAATTATTGAAAATAAAAGAATTATTCTGCAGGAAAAAAAACGGTCTCTGAAAAAGCTCTTCGTGAGGCCTACACCTCGTTTTTTTTTTTTTTAAGGTGTATTTAAAATAAATGAATAATTTCTGTTCAACTTCCCTGTTTTATTAGTTTTATTTATCTTCTCTACATGACATATGTTGGCCAAGGTGGTTAAGCAAGACGAAGCTCATCTGTTGCAGTGATAAATCACTGATGCTTGTTTGCTTGCTAGTGGTAGCTCTGTTTCCACACAACGTGCAGACCACTTTGAACTTGCACTGTTTTACCTTGCCTGCCAGCTTGCCTCTCCTATCAGTTTATCAGAGAGACCAAAGGTTTATTCACAATGCTCATGTGCAAAACCAGCAGAAAGAAGCTGCTGGCCCTTTTAGCTTGCCCACACCAGTCATTGTGAACAGGACATGGAGACAGCTACTCTTTCTACAAAACAGCGCAACTTTCAGCTGCAATATCCAGCTACAGTCACAAGATTACCATAATTTTAAAGATGGATGGTTAGGAGCTTTATGACAGCACTGTCTGAGAGATCACTTTACTTTGATATGTTTTAATGTCTGTTAAAACATTATGTCTGTTTTTAGATTTGACAAGGCAAGCATTGCTTGCTTTGCTTTCCCTAATGGAACGCTGCTTATATATGTACAGTTTGGTCCATAAAGTTTTGGGTAGTGATGCAATTATTATTTTTAGCTCCTTGCAACAAACATAATCACATTCTAATTATTTATTCAAGTATTCAGCGGTAGAAAGAGATCCAAATCAAACATTTCTTTCATGTTATCTTATTAAGGTTATTTGAAGACACAAAGTGTTTTTAATTTCTTGTCTTTCACACACATGAAATTAAGTTTTCATCTGGTCAACACTTTTAAGCGGCATACTTGCTTTGTTTTTAGCGTGCCTATGTCTGTTCATTTAACAGCCACCAAAGGTGTCGTGTACTCTCTAGCTCTTGCCACAATGCTCCTGAGGCTTCAGGCCGCACGAGGCCAGATCTCCTTGACAGCACTGTGCTAATAGATGTGTTCAAGTATTTTTTTTCTGTGTCTGATGTTTATAAAACACATCGGCATTTCTACATCGGCATGTAAAGGAGCGCGTCAGTTTGCTGACACTTGTGTGATTTTCTTTATTTTTGAGTAGACGTTAGCGCTTAGTAAAAAGACAAGTTTAAATAATCTCAGAAAATTGTCAAATTTAATCTCATTGTGTAATAAAAATAACACCACAGACTAAATAAACCTCTCTCTCTCCCCCACCTGGATTCTTCTCCAACCCAACTCAAGCCGATATCAAACAGAAAATGCAGCATCTCTGCACGTGACCGTCCTGTTTAATATTCCCGGCACGTTGTGGCTGAGGGAGCAGTATTAAATTGGGATCAGGGAGATTAGAGTATAATATAGTTGACTATTAAAGGCTAGAAATGAGAGCCATGGGTTAGAGCCTGAGTAGGGTCCAGGAAGCCTCCATACCATCACAATTCCCTACCATAATTTTAAAGTGTTCAAAGCACTCAGAGTAGAAAAGCACTACATAAGTTCCAGTTGATTTACCTTTCATAGTCTATAGAATGAAAGTGAAAACTATGACTTCATAATAGCAATAAAAATTAAGCAAAGAACTGGCCAAGAATCTGTAATTGTAAAAATCAATTAGAGAATCTGAAAAAGTAGTTACATTTATTAATATGGGTGTTTAAATAAGATAGTATGAAACCAAAGTTGTTTTATCGTCTGCATGTGTGTGTGTGTGTGTGTGTGTGTGTGTGTGTGTGTGTGTGTGTGTGTGTGTGTGTGTGTGTGTGTGTGAACATTAGTAAAGTTGAAGAACTTGTAATGTGCACTGCCACCACTGTGTATTTGTGACTCCCTTGCACAGCATTGCACAGCACAGCTTTGTCTTGTGGATGTGCTGCAGTGCTGTGTTTAAGGGTTTTCTTTTGGCATAGTGTTGTATTGCTAGTGATGCATGAATGTCTCTGCCTTGCTAATGAGCAAAACAAATCCTGTTTTTCTTTGCCTTTCTGACTTTACGACTGGAATTTGCTCAGCAAGGAGTAACGTCACTCTCTGATCTGACTTCCAGTTTCCAAGGCAAATGAAATCCAATAAAAGTGCAGTCTTCAAATCAGTCTGGACATTCGCATCAAAACTGGTGGGTTGGCTCGCTATCCAGTTAACTGGAACTGTAGAAACTTTACTCTTTATAAAGAAGCTTTGTGTCTGACTGCATTTGTTCTCAGTCAATTCAACTCACATCTCTCAATTAGTTCTGATGTACGAGACAGGTGTACAATTACTTCAGATGAGTTAATTTTATATTCTACTAACTAAACTAAAATCCTATCAATTTGGCTATAACTGAGGAGGTAGAACACGTCATTTACTGATTGGAAGGGTA
Organism: Pelvicachromis taeniatus; assembly: GCA_015108175.1. Taxonomy (NCBI): domain Eukaryota; kingdom Metazoa; phylum Chordata; class Actinopteri; order Cichliformes; family Cichlidae; genus Pelvicachromis; species Pelvicachromis taeniatus. Next base: position 12,541 of record VURO01026481.1, read on the forward strand.
GCGGTTCAATCCCAAGTCCAAGTTATATATTGTTCTATATTGAAATTAAAAAACAAAGGACCACTAAAGACTCCCACAAACTTTATGTGCAGTGCCAATTTTCTGTGGTTCTCAATTGCAAGTAAAAGTTATTACTTTTCAATCAATGATGGTTAAAAACAAAATGCCAACAACTTTACCTGGCCTAACGGTGTGTTTATATATTTTTTTCATATTAAAACATATATTAAATCAGCAGTTGCAAAGTATAGCAGAATGGAGAAAAGATATTGAGAACAATCATTTTTACACAATGGTAGGAAAGGAAGGGAGAAAGTAAAACAAAGCTAACACAGGAAGCATGAGAGAGTCAGTAAGAGTATGATCACGTGCCTCTGTAACCACAGCAATGAACCGCTTTGCATATTAGCATCTCCTAAGTCAATGCAACAATCGCTAACCCCCTCACTATTGTTTTACAACTGTATCTGTCATAATATGGCGGATGATGCTTAAAATTAAGGACACTCTAACAGACATCTCCACCCAAATCTTGCCACTTCAACATCAACATTTAATTCATGTCATTGATTCGTTTCCCTGTGTGGTTTACAGAGTTGAATGGAATGAAAAAGTGTACTGCATCCATTTTCACCATCATTGTGTCTTTATGAAACAAAAACCTATGCAATCAGTATTCATTTAAAAATTATACAGCCACACTCAGATTCTACAGAAATGTGCTTAAATGTAAGAATTAAAGTTCCTCACCCCTAAATGTGGCTTTTAGCTCCAAGCAGTATTTATTATGCATGCAGTAAGTACAAGACACCATCAATCAAATCAATGCCTTTTCGTATTTTAAAACAGTAAACACATCACCATTCTGCAAAGCCTTCACATGTATGTTGCACATATAAAATATCAAAATACAATTTGCCATGTGTAAGCAGGGTTTGGGATTGTATAACTTGCTACACAAAATTACTGTTATATCCATTTGTCTCCCCAAGTGCCCCTGGAATGAAAGTGGGGCGAGTGGATATGTTCAGTAACGTGACTTGTACTATATACGGCAGCACGCTGTACACTATATCCAAATGTCATTCTCTGTGAAAGACATAATGGACCAGTTTAGGGAACTCTCTGAAGCTCTGTGCTGTTACTGGACCATATCCTGACCACTATGAGTTCTTCACAGAAAAGTAGGACAAGTGCTTGAGGAGTCCTTGGAGTACAGCTTGTATTATAATATGTTTTAATTTCTTGTCCCTTTTGACAAATCCGTTAATGTGTATGTATGTGCATATGTGGTACGGAGTGGCAATTAGTCCATGGTAGTATGGACTAATTACCATCTGAGTTAATTGGCCATGAGCCCAGGTCACACTACTACATAGATCCTTCTTGGGCTACATTGTAACATGACCTGATATGCCATATAATTACCATTTAACAATGTAAACCTGTAAACTTGCTCAAAGAGCACATCCCAGATTGCACCATGCTGACTGTAGCTTGGTTTGCAGACTGTAGGTTGGAGCAGCCAGATGTTGATTCGCCAACCTTCCAATTCGTAGAAGACCTGCTCTAAGTTTCCTCCGGTATGATACTGAACCCCAAGTTGCTCTTTGATCTCTGAAGAACCAGACTATTTAGTCTTTTGTAGAACCAGTTTCATGTAGAAATTGAGGCTGAAATAGTACAAGCCTGATTACTATTGTTTAACTGCCTAAAAAAAAACAACAGTAAGGCATTAGAGAAACCTGCCTTAGAGATAGGGTGAGAAGTTCGGCCATCCGGGAGGAGCTCAGAGTAGAGCCGCTGCTCCTCCACATCGAAAGGAGCCAGTTGAGGTGGTTCGGGCATCTGATAAGGATGCCTCTTGGGCGCCTCCTGGGTGAGGTGTTCTGGGCATGTCCCACCGGGAGGAGGCCCCGGGGCAGACCCAGGACACGCTGGAGAGATTATATCTCTCAGCTGGCCTGGGAACGCCTTGGTGTTCCCCGGGATGAGCTGAAGGAGGTGGCTGGGGAGAGGGAGGTCTGGGCTTCTCTGCTTGGGCTGCTGCCCCCGCGACCCGGCCCCGGATAAGCAGAAGAAGATGGATGGATGGATGAGATTTAACATTTAACAGTAACTTGATTGTGTTA
>VURO01026482.1:0-13527 GCA_015108175.1 Pelvicachromis taeniatus
GCTGCTGCACAAGTCAAGGTCACATTCTGACCTGTGAGACTCATAAAACTTTATCAGCAGAAACGGAGAAATCATCCAACTGAGATTGTGCGAAGATATGACACTTCCTGCTCTGTGTGTGTGTGTGTGTGTGTGTGTGTGTGTGTGTGTGTGTGTGTGTGTGTGTGCGCGCGTGTGTGTGTGTGTGTGCATGTGTGTGTGTGTGTGTGTGTGTGGGCTGCAGATTAGATGCAGGGCTACAGCCTTTAGTCCCTCCTCCTTCCCCTGCAGATCTCTATATATACAGTGAGTGAGAGAAGCAGCCGAAGAGCTCTGTACCGGCTGCTCGTCAGAACATACACAGAGTGTGAGAGGGAGTGTGTACAGCAGAGAGGGAGAGCAACAAATAGACACACACCCAGACTGAGTTACTATCTGACAGAGGGGACAGCACACTCTCGTTTCTTTAAACTTCAAACTTGAAAAGAAGGACAGACAGGTAAGAATCAGACAGACAGGTAGAACAGGTGAAAAAGCCACTCATACTCTCCTTCAGTGATGGAAGACTACACCCTCCCCTTCTGGATTTACCTGGCCATTGTGACCATGTTCATCGGCGGAGCCATGAAGAAGATTTTGGCGTCCCACCTGAACGCCGCCTCCACTGTGGTGGCCTGGCTGGGGGCCACCGTGCTGGTGGAGAGGCTGTGGGCGTTCTGCCTACCGGCCATGCTGCTCCTGGTGCTATTTGGCATCACCTTCTGCATCTACTATGCAACCAAGACCAGCCAGCCACGAGCCATGCTGCCTGCCCACGGCAAAGCCATAGTCATCACAGGTAAGAGGAGGCACTGCCCACTCATTCAGGTGTTTTATCGTTTGCTAGAAATCAAACATTTGTGTATTTATTCTGGGCTGTGGAGTTATTTTCACAACAGTGTGTGTATGCAGGCAAAATGCTGCTTTTTAGTTGTTGTCAGAGAATACCCATGTGCACTTTAGGGGAAATCCTCCTAATTTCTCCTCAATGATACAGGTTTCTGGTAGATTTAGATTCCTGAGTGGAGGTTGGGAAACTGGTTGTTCTGAAAGCATGAAAACAGGCAAACTTATTAATTTACTGAAATCACATTTTGCTAAAACTTGTTTTTAAAATTTGGTTTCGAGTTTATTCGTGTACCCATCAGTGGGAGCGTGTAATTTAGGATATGCTTATTTTACCCCAGAAAGATCTGTCCTGAAATGAGAGTATGTCAGTGTTCTTTGTCTAACATAAACTTCAAGCTGGCAGAAATCCCAAAGCTTATAAAGATCCCTGATCCTGTCCTTTGCAGATAGAATTTTATGCAAGTATATAAAAGCAAAGCAGAAAAAAAATAAATGCAGCCATAAGACTTAATATTATTCTGTCTTCACACATATCAGAGCCTCGGAGAGGAAGGGTAGAGGTGGGCAGTCTGTAAGAGGTGAAAAGGAGAAGTTTTGTAATCTTTAGTGTGACTGTAAGTGATCACAGACGAGGTGAGGTCCCGGTGTACTGATCCCTCTTTAAAAACCAATCGTATCACTGCTCGGATCAAGGAGGCGAGCTGATCCCAAAAGAAAACAGTGTGTGTTGGCTCTCTGTTTGTGTGTGTGACAGGGAATAAACTTTATGCACAACAGGCGCCTGCAGGGAGGGGGTGGTGGAGCATGGTGGTCAAATGGGATTTCCCTTCACAATAAAAGTCAGCGTATGAGGGAAACGTCACTGGTGTGTTTGCAGATTACTGATGACTGTTTTTGCTGCGCTGTCTGTTATCTGAGCACTGTGGAGTGACATATTCATGTGTGTGTGTGTGTGTGTGTGTGTGTGTGTGTGTGTGTGTGTGTGTGTGTGTGTGTGTGTGTGTGTGTGTGTGTGTGTGTGTGTGTGTGTGTGTGGGCTGACCTCCGTCTCCATGCAGCCTTAATCACATTTTTGTTGCCTGACGCCAGCTGGCCCAGGCCTCTTTGTGCCGTAGTTAACGAGATAATCAGATCTGCAGATTAATGCATCGCTTTAATAACACTACGCTCTGCTTTTGTGTAACTGTACTCTCCTGTAATCTCCGGAGAAGCACACATATAGTGGAAACTTTCCCTAACTGCTCCTCAGGTAACCATGAAAGGTAGAAAACAGTCCTTACTGTGGAGACAAAAAGACGCTCAGCCATTGTGTTAAATTACGAGTTGCTTCCCTGTAAATGTCAAAAACAGATTGCATTAAAAAAATATCATAAAATCTGCTTTGATCTACTGAGGTGTTCAAATGAGGGCTGTTTCATTGTTATTCATTATTGATTGACTGTTGTTTGGTTCTCCTAGCTTCACATTTGGGGAAGTTACACTCAGAAAATAAGCAGGCATCTGCGTATCTCTATCAGGCATGAGATTTCTGATGCCAAAGCTTTCCCGTGTTAATTTGGAGGCCAAGTTCTATCGACCAATCACATCAGAGCAGATAAAAAGTGCAGGTGGAGAAAAAAAAAGAGGTCATGTTTGCAGTTTCATAACAATGACAACGGTAAGTCTTGACAGCAGTCGGTGGCGTTCCCTGCCATCCATCTGATTTGTTTCTAAATAGTATCGGGTGTGTTTATTTTTTATAACTCACTTGATTAGATTCTATCAAGACATAAAGTTAAAGGTGTGGTTCTGCTGGATGACATATGCGTGCTAACACGGCGATGTATCTGTGCCTGCTGAGCTTTTTTAATATTTGACTGACTGTGTTGGAGCCTATGAAGAATTTGAATGCAGTTATCCACTGGCTTAAATAATAACTTGACACTCCAGCCTCTGGCAGTCACTTCTGGCTGCAAACATTTAAGCTTCAAAACCAGACTTCATAGTGGCTACAGCCACTTTTTACCAACAGCCACTGTGATGATAATTCCACCATGACATGTTCAGACATTTTTTTACATATAATAAATGGAATACTATTACCAACAGTAATATGTTTCAGGACAGCTAACAGTAACATACTCCTCTCACTCAGAAGCACATCCTTGTCAGTCTGAGCTGCTCTCATATTTCTTGGAAGCTGCATAGGATCCCAATCCCAAATAGTGGAGCAATTACAAATATGCACAGGTAAAATGCATCTTGGGAGGTTTTCTGTGTATTTTTCAAACAAATAAAAGACACGATGTTAATCATTGTCATCCCAAACAAAGTGAAATGTCATTCAGCTGCAGAGGATTGGCTAATATTTCCTGTTATATTTTCTTGCTTTGTGTGGACGTAAGTTTGTGTGCAAACACCTTTACACTTTGAACAAAGGTGTGGTCCAAATCTCCACCACTCACCTCCCACACAGGAAGGAGTGCTCGTTTGAACGGGAGGAAAAGAAATCTAGGTTAAGCAAATATAGCTGTTCACATATTAAACTGCACCGGCACCAGAGAGTATAACGCATCACACATTATCCATCAAGCAGCAGAACTTTAGAAAAACAGATGTTACCCATAAATGGGTCTCAGTGTCAGTCAGTCCACTTCTCTCCTTAAGGGTGAAATGTCTCAACCACTGGATTAACTGGCACAACGTTTGTCTCCAGTATCACTTACCCTACAGGCAGAAATGATCATAGGATACTAGAGGAGCAGAAGTGTGCATTAACAAACTCGAATAAAACAACACCTTTAGGGTGAAAGGATGATGGGGTATTAAACAGCAATAGCAGGGGCAATGAGATGAACTGAAACAATAGCGTCTTGTTGTGAGTATTCACCAAAAGACTAATAGCAGCGAAACAATCAAAACTTGACTGAAATCATGTCAACTCTTAAACCAATTAGTTGGTCTGTAGATACAACAGATCAATTGACTGAATAAAATATTACATGCATTCCTGTTACAGTTAAAAAGTAACATTCTCACGTCTGTACTCGTCTTATTGTACACATCCGCCATGGCACAGATTCAAAGTAATCCTAAACCAGAACAAACATATCCTGCAGACTAAGAGGTCTGATGCCTGAGCTGTAGGGCTTCAGAAAATGGTCTGTTGACATGGCAAGACATTAATCCCTAAGACAGACACATGACAGTGCATGAAGATCACCACAGCCTTTACAAGATACAGCCTCACGTCTTTGCATACAAACAACGTTATCCTACCATCGACTGCTTCACGTAGGTACAGTGTGGAGCTTTATTTGAGATCTGATTACAGCCTGAAAGCTCTCTCACTCTCGTGGCCCTTTGAACATTGGCGTCAACCCAGTAGAAGGGAAAATATCTAAGAGGAGATTTAAAGCTGGTCCAGATCCCAGATCTCCACCAACAGATCGTTCTTAATTGGCTCTGATAAAAGCTGTTAAGGTCACCGTTTGGTCAATCTGGAAATAAGAGCAGAGGGTGGAACAAAAGGCCACAGTAAACCTCTTAGAAAGCAAGTTGATTTGTTCTAAACAGAGCCACATTCTTCAAAGGATGAGGGCTGAAGTCACAGGGCTCGGTGACTGGGCAGCGCTGCAGGTTGATGTCCTGCCAACATGTTAAGGAAACATTTTGGAGTGAGGGGAGGGAGATATGGTCAGAACTGATGATGACCGACGCCTAAAGATGATAAGTTGATGAGAATCTATCACACACAGCAATGTGCACAAGCTTTATACACTACATGTCAGACATCACCACCAGAAGGTAGGTGATTCATCCTGCACAACACAAGCCCAAATTTTCAAGTCCTAAAACTCCTGCAGAAGATGGTCTAGACAAATCCCAGTCCTCTACCAAGTCCAAAGCACCATCGTGCCAGATGTACACCACCAGATGTAATGGTTTCTTCCATTGCTCAGGAAGTCTGATGAGATTTGATCCTGTTGACAGACTCCACATTTCGTCTAATGACTTTCTCCACGTTGAAACAGCTGTGTTCAGTAGCTACTATTCAAAATATTTCTGTAGCAAAACCCACATTACATCTGTAATCCCTTAACTGTGAGTAATCAGATTTTCTTTCTTCTACTCTTTCATTTTTTGCTCTTTTGTATGCCTGCCCTCTTTCATCATTTTATCCATTCTCTTTATTTACTCAGCACTGTCCCATTTCTTTCATTCTTTTCCATTTCTACATTTTACTTCCTTGTTTCTTAGTGCTGTTTCCCTGTTTTAGAATTTTTTCACTTTCCTTTCCCATTTGACTCGTGCACTTTCTTATGCTTCCACCCCTTCTTTCTCCTCCCTCATCTCAGTCACTCGGATCAGCAGAAAGTTCATCAGAGTTCACCTTTGCATAAACGCAGACTAAATGAGTGCCTTAGAGTTCACCTCATGTGGTAGTCGAGAGTTTTAAAAGTTTTAAAAACTGTTTGCAGCTGCATCCGGGATGAAGTCTTGTGTAACTCGCCTCTGCTTATTAAGAGTCTAGAAACTGAAGTTTTGTTATTCAAAGCTTTGCAGTCTTGACCTCTGCTTACAGTTGGACAATACCAGTGATGAAGCAATGGTAACCTTCATCATGTCCTCACATCGAGTTCACACACAGAAAACCTTCTTCAATGCAGTCAGGCAAATAATAACAGGATATCAGAAAAAAAATGCTCAATATTTGCACAGAAAGCATGTTGTTCATAAAAACACCACAAAAGGCAAGGAGTGAAAAAAAACGTGTTGTGCAACCAAAATGTCTTCAAAACCAACAAACTAAATCATAGATTGAAATTCTAGAGCAGCTTCATGGTTTCCAGACAAATTTAATTTCTCAAGCTGAATCCTGATAAGATAACATGGAATATTTTCATTTGTAAACATGTAATCCCATCTTGACTTTGGCACATTATGAAGGGTTTCTAGAATTTCATCTTGGATCCTTAAAACATCCTCGTGAATCATAACAGAAGAATGCTTTGGACGTTTTAGTCCAACAAATCTAAAAGGAGATTGGAAACCCTTGCAGTCTCCCAAATGGTGCAAAGAACTTCAGAAAATACCCTTAAACATCTCTACAACCTCTGCAGAGATACCAATCATTCATAGAACCTCATTTACTCTTCCCAGAAGCTCCTATGAGTTTCTTGAACGCCGTTTGACCCTCATAACTCTCATGGTCACATTCCTGTGTTATTCCCTGTGATAATGATGAAGTTCTTTGAACACAGATATGAAGTGTGAATGTGATGCTACAACAGCTCTGATGACTTCCAGGTGTGTCTCAAAGCCGAATTATAGACCCCCATGACCTTCCAAGTCCTGCAAAAGGGAGAAATAGATCTCCTCAGACACATTTCTTTCACACCTCTTTAAAACCTTTTCATGAAGCTCTAAACACTAAGCGATGGCTCACATTTTCATGGTTCAGCACAAATGTGGGCTCTCACCCTTTTTCACTAACAGCAGCTGTAATATCACAATCCTGACTTTTTGTTCCACATCTGTAACTTTTTGGGGTCATTTTTATAACCTTGTCTGATTGATGACAGTCTTTGTATCCTACCCTTTTATGTCTGCAGGGTGTTACATTAACCAAAGTAGAGTCCTCGGTGTGATGACCATTACCGTACGCTTCAAAACGTAATTTTTGTTTCTTGAAAAATTGCCTTGGTAATCGAGGAAAAATGTTTTCTTTTCCTTTTCCCCTTGATTAAAAAGGGAAAATGGTTTTCTGGTTTTTTTTTTTCCCAAAGACATACTTTTTACTTGTCTCCAAACCACATGGTTAAGGTTAGTGCTTTTATATGAGTTAGCTCTCCTGTCTGTTGCAGTTTCTGTATGTGAGGATGGAACTGATGAATGCAGTTATTTAGGCCTCTACAAAGTGCCTTTTTTTGACCTTGTTCATATTTGTTCTTCTCTGTTTCTGCACACATTTTTTTCTTAACCTCAGGAGTCTCTCAGAACCTCAGCCATAAATTGCAATGCTGCTCCCCCTTCAGACCTGGATCCTCTTTCCTGCAATAATGCATTCACATATTCACCTCAAAACCTCTGACCACAAACCGTCGACATTTTTTATTCCAACGTATTCATGTTTGCCCTGATCATATCTCAAATGGTGTCACCACCTCGACGTACGAATCATGACAAAGCAAACCGTCTCAGACAAGTTTTTCCTTTCTTAGAACCATGACTTGCTTCAAACTTCAAACCACAGCATGGTGCAACAAACAGCAGGACTTACTGTTTCTGTAAATGTGGTTTCTCCTGTTGCTGTCCTCCAGGAATCAACCAAGAATCTGACCACGGTAATCAGCAGCTTCCCGCAGAACCTCAAGATGAATAGGATCATACGACTCCCCATCTGAGCGGACATATCGAATTAATCGTGTTATGCAAGAGCAAGGGGATCAGGCTCAGACAAACTTGTTTGTTCTTTGACGTGGCTAACATGGAAAGTGTTAAGCTGGGCTCAGCTTTTTCAGCACTGCGATGACATGGTGAATTTTTCATTAGTCGGGCGTCCGTGTCTGCGGTCACACACAACCATGAGATATACCGAGGACAGATCAACGCACTAACAGGTGCGCTTTTCTTCTCTGCTTTTTGACATGAAAACACTCTTTAGGGGGCAAACAAATTGGATGATGGGATCAAAGTCATCCAAAAATTCACAAAAAAAAGCAAAGATGAAGAAAACAATTATTTTAAGTCTGTGTATGGTATATTTCCTTCTGAGTCCCTCGGCTGTATGTAGTGGCCCTTTGATTCAAGAACCAAGAGTTGAGAGCTGATTGCCTGGCCTTGAGTCTGAGAGCTAAAAGACATCACAGCATGAAACCAGCTCCCCCTCCCCACAGTTCCCTCTGTTATCAGCTGTCAAGCTGCTCACAATAACAAAGCGCCGCTCAAAATATCCTGGCAGTTGAACAGCAAGTGGAACTCAGCAGAAAGCTGAGTGAATCAGGTGTTTCTGCAGCGTGGAGCAGAGCTGAGGTATTTATTTCACTCTCACTCAGCGGCTTTTTCTCAGGACGTGACTCTGGAAATCCTCCAAGGACACGGATAGAAACAACTTGCCAACGCCTCGACACTCTCGCCAGCAGAGCTCTTTCAGACACCCGCTGCACAAAAGAACAAACAGAACAGCGAGTACCGCTGTGGATCAGGTTGTAGGACCAGGACTTCTGGGAAACTGGGCAAGCTGCGGGGTACGTGACAGATCCCCACGGTGGCGCTTTCTGAGGGACACTGCAGTCCTGCTGGAGGAACATATGTGGGTGTGTGAACGCAAGGGCTCTGCGGTTTGTATATAAAGTTTGAGGGAAAATAACAGCTCATTCCACTGATCAGGGAATGAAGTTAATTATTATTAATGAATTGTTTAGTCAAAAATGCAGTGAAACAGTACCATGAGCGTCTGAGACCGCATGCCTCTGCCAAGGCTGAAAACTCCTTTCACACCATTCATGTGTTAATGCCTAATGTTAGCCCCGATACGTTTGTTATTTCTAACAGTAAGATTATTATTTCATGATTAAAACTTTCCAGTTGTACTCTAAAAGACGTCCATATTATTGTCAGAAACAAACAAAAAACAAAACAAGCATTGGTGATCGTAAAGAACAAAGGTTCACTCATCAACAAAGAGCTCCGTGTTTGGGTGAAATTCAATGTTTTATCACATTCTGTTTGAAATGTTCTCAGTAAATGAAACTCCGCATTTGTGAGCTACACCCGATTCTGAAGGGGTGGATGGAGGAGTGCAGGGTGCAATGCTGTGACACCAGAGACCAGATTCACACCCAGACTCTTGCCTGCGGTTAAGCCAACAAAAGCGCCTTTGTGCATGTTTAGGGACTTGAACCAGGATCTGAGCAGAACCAGGAAACCGTCATAATGCTGCAGGTAGTACAGGCGGAGCCTGGAGTCAGGGACAGACTGTGAGACAAAAGGCATGAAAACATATCCCTAAACTGGCAGTGATGTCTCTCGTGTGTGTCTCTGTGTAGGCGTCTGAGTGGTCATTTTGCCTGTTTTGAAATGTTTTGTGTTCAGTTCTTGTTGCAGGAACATTGTGTGATATTTTGCTGAAAGTGTCATGTATTTATAACATAGGTATATAGGGTTTATATAAAACAACTTTTGGGAGTCAAAGCCACATAAACCAAAACCAGTGTTTGTCTGTTTTTTCTTCAGAGGCAAAGACATGTGCATCTTGTAGACCGTCTCTCAAAGAACCAATCTCACAAAAAAAATGCATTTTTCTCTCATCTTTAGCCAGAAATATCCTGGTTCATATTCTGATTAATACAAAAAAGCTTTTTCTTCCAGAGCATTTATAGTTTCTCCTCAATGAATAAAAAAAAATTACGTTTTTCTTTTTGTGGTCCACTTGTGTGATTAAACCAGACTTTTTCTTTTTTGTTGGGTACCTGTACATCTTGATGTTTACAGTAAAGAGACGTGAACTTGAAAAAACTGCTCCCTTTGTCCCTGCAGGCTGCGACTCTGGCTTTGGGAATGCAACGGCTAAACATCTGGACTCCCTGGGCTTTGAAGTGTTCGCCACAGTGTTGGATCTGAACGGAGACGGAGCCAAGGAGCTGCAGAGGACCTGCTCACACCGCCTCACCCTCCTCCAGGTGGACATCACCCAGCCACAACAGGTGCAACAGGCCTTGCTGGACACCAAAGCCAAACTGGGGCTCAAAGGTAAAGACTCGTCTTTTTCTGAGTCTGTTCAAAGAGACAGCAGTGGAACTGCTAGGATTGGGCTTAATAGATTTAATAGTGCTACCGCCACATTTATCAAGTGTTTCAGAGTAATAAGTTAGGATGATCGCGTGTTCTTATCATTGCGGTTTGAGATGTTACATTTAAATCTCAGCACGAGTTTGACATCTGAAAGGACTCATGTAGTTTTCTCCAAACTGTACTCTGTTTTACAAGCCGATCCAAAGAAAACAGGAGTGATGCAAAGCTTTACTTTTAATATATTTTATATGGTTCAAAGTAGATTTGAAAAAGGAGAGATTATTTATTGAGCTTAAACGCTGAAAACCCCATAAAAAGAGCAAAGAACAAAGATGTTGATAGAGCATAAAAACTTATCTCTGAACATGTTTCTGGATTTCCTTCTAAATGATCCAACGAAATGGTCATCAGCTTCAAGTAAATCTTCACCTGTTGGCCTGTTATCACCAAAGGTCTTGGGTATTAAAAAAAATACCAAGAACTAAACTTCAAAGCAACTCCATCAACGTTAGCAACACTAAAACTGTGACATTTTGACTGCAGGGAGCTGAGTGCTTATAAATGAAGTCACAGTCAGGACAGTTAAGGGTTAAACGAAGCTGAAACAGGAAGGAGTTCAGAAAAACAACAACAGGGAACAGGTGTATGTGGGGTTTACAGCTGCGAGGTGGCCTGTCAGTTAACCTGTGACGTGACATGAGGTGGCGTGCCGGTGTGATAAAGTTTAATGACCTGCTGAGCTTCTGGTGAACTCTGCGAGATCAAGGTTCGAAGGGAGAGAGGTTTATGAGTGTCGGTAAATGCTGGACTGTTCCTTTAAATGCTCGGCTGATTCTGCAGAGCGTGCTGGTTCGGAGCGAGCAGCGATGCACAGGAATGCGTGGTGGAGTTTGTCCAGCAGCCTTCTAGGAAATCACGGAGTGGCACAAGTTGCAGAGGAGGCGTTTCCTCCTCTGCAAAACCACTGCAAATGGCTTGGACTGTTTTGCGAGTGGAGGACTGTTTGAGCGGTGTAGTGCAGGTGTCTCGTATTTCACGCACAGATATCAGAGTGTTGATTCACTCTGTGATTGGCTCAGCCCTGCAGCACCCACTGGCTTTGTAATTAGACATCTTAGACCGCTGGCTTCATGTCCCAGTCATTTAAGGATACACACAGTGTGTGTGCGTGTGTGGATGTAATAAAATAGCTGGAAAGAGGGACTGGAAGGTCACGTTGAAACTGTGTGTGTGGTTTATGTCCTTGCATGAGTGTGCACTTGTTTTACTCGTGTTGTTAAGACATAAATTTGGCCACGGTCACATTGTAAGGCTTCGCCTCCCTGCATGACATAAACCATCGAACTTTTGAGTGGTTTGCGTTGACATTTCTAAGAGCGGATTCAGAAAGAATCCCTTGCTTTATGTTAATTGACAGTCAAGTTGTAGTTTTCCCATAAAATTTCCCGGTAATGACAAAATGAAAACATGTTTGTAGAAAATCCTGCAAATTAAAAAAAAAAAAAAAAAGTTTCATTTAGAAAAGAATTCTTTGTTCTGGCACCAAACACCAACACAAAGTTTAGATAGCTACACAGCTGATTATGCAATAAAACTTTGATAAGCAGAGATTATGGTGAGGATAAAACACTCTATTTAAAGCCTTAAGTGTTCCCAGAAGCAAAAAAAGAAATCTGGAGTGCCTCTTGACAGATTTGGCTATTGAACAAAACTAGTAATTGAGCAAGATGGTCCTTGACCAGGGAGGGAACCCAAAGATCACTCCAAGAGAGGGCTCTGAAGGGATTATCTGCCTTACATAAGGTGATAATAAGTGTTTATTAATGACCACAAGGGGACATTAATGTTCCTTTTCACAATGAAATGCTTTGCTGCAGCTTATTTCAAGCAGCTTTGGTTTCACAATGTTAGTTTAATCAGAGGATCAGCTCTAGTTCCAGGTCACAGAACATGAACTGCTCACTTCTTGTTTGGAAACTTTATGTTTGACCTTTTTACCGCTAACCCAGAGTCGAAGTGTAGCATGTTTGAAAGCTGGGATGTTGTTTGCCTGCTTATCATTCATCAGCTCAGACCTAAACAAACTTCCCACAGCGGGGCCCCAAACAAACACTGTGATTCTGGGACAGCCACCTCAGATGAGGACGAGTGAGGCTTATTTACACAAGCAGAGCGAGACGAGTTGATGGCGTACTACAACTGAATGTGTTGGCAGTCTGAGGGTCTGCGGAACAAATGTTACATAAACGTTCTGAGAAAACACACAGGGCCTCCACATGTTCACTGTGAATCCAAGAGATCAATCCAAAGTACCCACACTCTCACCACAGAGGAAATATACTTCATCATGAGAAAAGTAATGACTTATTTATTAAAATATACTCAAATTCTTCAAAGTTAAGGTACACAAGATAGATTTAAATTTTAAAGTTCTGTCAGTCAGCTTGATAATTAACTTTAAAAACCTTGAGAACGGTTCACATTTCATCAGTATTTGTTCTCAAATATAAGTGTAAAGTACAAAATAGCATAAAAATACCCACAGTACAAGTACCTCTAAGCTTTACTTGAGGTTTAATAAAGACTAGTAGATGCGTAGATGTGTCTGAGAAAAAGCAAATAGCAGAAGGTCAGCATCTTCTAAAAAAGATTTTTCACAATCAAAATCAAAACAATGTATTTAATTAAATGCATTCTGTCACGTGAGTAAATATTAAATTTGCCTTTTTGTGGTCCTTTATTTCTCTCATCTGTCTGTGTCAACACACCTCATTTCCTAACCTCCGCTGTGTGTGCATGTTTGTCGTTGACAGGTCTGTGGGCTTTGGTGAATAACGCCGGCGTGTGCATGAACTTCGGAGACGTTGAGCTGTCGCTGATGTCCAACTACCGTGGGTGCATGGAGGTCAACTTCTTCGGCACACTGAGCATCACCAAGGCCTTCTTGCCGCTGCTGCGACAGACCAAGGGACGCATTGTGACCATCTCCAGTCCCGCCGGTATGTGTCTGAGACATGCACACACACACGCACACACACACACAGATGCTGTAATAAACATTAAGTGAGTGCTCCAAAGTGAGTGAGCCACACTTGAACTGGCTGTTGCCTTCAAGCTGCCAAAGCAAACAAACAGTGCTGCTGCGGGCCGTCTGTTTGTCCAACTTGACTCTGTCATCATGCCAAAACACAACAGGGCAACCGAATCAATCAGAAAGGTTCATCCACGGGTGCAGTTAATGAGCTCAGCAGCTTCCACGGACATCTGCTGTGGGTTAGACAGTAAGACAGAGTTTAACATTTTCTCTGTATGTGGTCAGGTGGAAATGGAACGGTTCATGCTCTAGGCCCTAAAACCACTAAACACATCTGTAGCAGTTAAATATCGTCCTCTTTCTTCGACTCACATTGTTACATCCAACACAGAAATGAATAACCAGGACATCCAAGGGTGGACTAATATATGCTGTTATAACAAAGCTAATTTGGCTATGTTTCCTACTGCGCATAGAGAAGAAATGGTATAGTTAATTTTGGCCATAATGTAAAAATTCATTTAAAAAGTCCTTCCATGGTGAGTTTTTTTTTTTTTTGCATCTTGTGTTGATTCAGTTTAATAAAACTTCCACATTTTGTTAGTTTACTAGTTAATGTCAAAGTTTTAGTCCAGCTGGATCCAGCGAACTGATATGAAGTGAACTGATGTGGTTTTTGACCACAACACAGAAGCAAAAGACTTTTTGCTTTCATCTGGTAGATCTGTAACCTGAATCACAAGCTACTTTGTTGGTTTGTTTATTATGTCTTGTGAGCACTATTCTGAGAAAGGCTGGGGGGGGGGGGGGGGTTTTGTAAAAAAAAAAAAAGAAAAGGGGGGGGGGGGCGG